>JAQFYZ010004300.1:0-11335 GCA_034695085.1 Cylindroiulus punctatus | reverse complement strand
CTGACTCTCCCTGACCATTTTGCTCTTCCCTGACATTCCCTGACATTCCCTGACTTTCCAGGTGCGTATGAACCCTGTACAAGCTCCCTTCCACAGAATCACCACATGGCATCAGGTGCCATGTCGGTGTATTAAAATGATCTGAATTGCGTTTGCATCACCTGTTTTAAAGCCTGTCATCTGGTAGTGATGTAATGGTGTATACAAGTTTGCTTAGCAGATAAAGCATATTTTCGACAACGTGCGCATACGTACATACCTACTTAATTTTTGGTCAGAGGTTATTAGAATCAAACCACCCAAGTTAATTCTCAAATAAAGTACATGTTTACTGAACTGAAGCTATTTTTGTCGCCTCCTTTATGTCGTAATAGGACGTCCAAGAGGGGCGAGGTATGTTTGTCCAATTCGAACTAGAATGGACACTAATGCTTCATTCACACATGCAATTATTGCCCACGTACAGAGGAATTTTTTTGCGTTTTATGTAGGTAAACCTTGGGCAAAAACCTCCATAAGAAGAAAAAATTATCTCCGTACGTGGGCAAAAATTGCATGTGTGAATGAAGCATTACCAATGCATTCAAACTGCCGAACGTTCCCACCAGCGCCCTGCACGTGCACAATTTCGCCCGTTTCAAGATGGCGTCGTGCCATATCGACTTTAGGTGGGTTCTCGGGTTGGGTCGCGTGGATTTTCGTGGTGAACGTTGGTTCCGTGCTCCGCAGTCGTTTTTTTCGTCTACCTTATTATCGGCTGGGGCCCTCCTCTTCGTCTGGGCCCGAATCGATTTCTGGCACCGCGCGCCGACCCAGACGCCGTTCTCGGAACTTGAGCCGATCACGTGGTCGGGCCCGAGCCCAAACACGGACAAATTCAGCGAGTCTTCCGCGAATTTCCGGTCGGGAGACCCATTAGGGCCGCGGCGCGCCTCCGCTAAGTCGCCCCCATTAAACTCGATCCAGGCCTTAAGCCGTTTGCCCGTCAAATCACATTTTCAAACCAGCATCGGCAAATTTCTAGCGCATGTACATGACAACATTTGTACACGGTCCCTCCCACCTACCTTCTCGGAAACTATCCGTCCCATGTCGACCAAACAATGGAAATGGTCGGAAAATGATAACTACAGATTCGAATCTTTGGAATCCAAGTTCCACTGTTGCTAAGCAACCGAAGGACGCCAAAATTTGCTGAAATTTATTAGACTCGAGGCCCATCGAAAGTGCGTCGTGACTTTGGGGACACCCTGCACAACATTGCGAAGCTCAATTTCTCCTTTCCTGATCAACATATTAAAGTATTTTTTTGTAAACATTAAGAGGGACTCGCGTTTTATTGGTCGTGCTCTTGACAACTTGTCGAAGTACATATGCTATTAATGAAAACGATAATTCTACGTTTGACTTTTTATTTCGCTTTATGGGCGATAGATGGCAGCACCTGCCGGCTGAATGGGAATATAAGAGATCTAGAATTTGGAACAATTCCAAAAACGAAATGTCTTTTTAATTTTATACAGCGCAGGAACTTACTATCAATATAAACTTGGAATTAAAACATTTAGTTTCATTTCAAATTATCATATATGTCCAAAATGATCAAAATTCAATCGCAAAAAATCACTTTCAATGGGGCTTAAGCCGAGCCTCACGTGCTGGTACAGCGTGGAACGTTCACGTGACGACGTTCTAGGCACGCGATATCATTCCAAGCGCGTGCTTCTACAATTCTAAGCTTATTTTCCTCACGTGCGTCACATTTTGTTCTCAATTCAGCCACCCCCAAACAGGGGCAATCACTACTAGCTCACTCGCTGTAAGATGAAAACAACCAACTTTCATTGGCTAATCCGAAAGTGTTTGGATAATTGTGACCTGCAATGTTGGGTATGGACCCCAAAGGGCCTTAAGTCCAGCGCGCCCAGCTTATGCTTCAGGGCCGGATGGTGTTGATCGGCGCGTGCGCACACGTGACCGTGGCACTGAAAAGCCTGCGGATGTTAGCGCCGAAGCCGCTATCAAAGCCAGATTACTCTCGTAGCCATGGCAACCTTCGAGTAGAGCCAAATGTCCAGAGAATTGACCCCGAGGCCCTGCAGGAGAGCGACCGAACTGGACACTGGTCAGTCGAGGCCTTTCACGAAGTATCTTCAAACTGCTGATTGATTCATTAGCGGTTTGTTTTAACGTCCCTTTAAATATCACCTTGGAATGTTTGTCGGATAGTCGGCAATTAACGGAGGTCGGATTTGAAGTGAGAATGCAAACTGCGCGTTGCATAAAAGAGTATGACAACCAGTTGCACCTCACACGCATTTATATTTTTTTTTTATCTCAAATCCCCAGGAAGCGCCCTCGGCAAATCATTTATAGTCGTCGTAGCTGTTATCAAATTCTCGCTTAATTATGCGATTTACTCGATTGCGGATTAAGTGGCAACGTCTCCTCCGAAAAACGACAATTAGGAAAATGTTTGTTAAATTGCAAGCTCTTGAAGACCCGATGAAAGGGTATCCGAAATTTTGGGTCGCCCACTTGTCTCGTGAATCTTAATTAATTAATAGCCATTTGTGGGTCTTTGCATCCAAATAAAAGAACATTCCTGTTACGTACAGCAATAAAGTGAATTGAAAAAACCAGGCCATGGTTTGAATCAACAAATTCTATAAATGCTAGTCCTACAGTATATTTACCTTGTGGAAGAGTATTTCGCCGACGCAACACTTGTTTTTAAATATTACAAATTACTCTATTTATAAAGAAATCAATTCAATCGGATTCGATTTTCGAACGAATTGCACGCGCACGAATTCGAAAATGGAACGCGCTGCTCCGTCACAGATTCGACAAGATTTCTGTTTTACCGAACGGCAAACGCAGCCAGAGCTTGAGCTAGATTTTCGGTGACGTCACTCGTGTGGATGACGGCTTAACTTTGACGTACTAATTGCATGGTTAATTAGAATTCCTCTTTAATTACTTGTTTTCAATTAAAAGTTAACTATGCGGATGACAGTCAGCTTTAATTTCGCATTGTCAAAACCCAAACTGCCACTGGCTCGAAGCTACAGTATGAACATTAGTTGAAACAAATCGACCATTATCGAAACTGGTGAAACTCAACTGATGATCAAACTTGCGATAGTCAGTTGTACATGTATTTTTAATTGGAAATACTTCTATTTTACAACCAAATTAACAAACCATAGACGGCAATTTACGAATTGTACTTGTAACTGTGGTTAAAACTGGCCATATCAGTGACCATTTATTTTTGGAAATGTTAAGACAAATAATTCAGAATTGGCAACTTTATTGAGCGGCCTTCAGGTAGTAGATGTCCTGAATAGAAAGCAGGTCGTCGGCAGCGCCATCTGTGCCGGGCCCACCTGTTGATGGATCACGTTTTGCCAGTTGAGAAAACAAGCAAACAGTCACATCCCCTCGAATGCAAACAAAAAACTCATTCGAGCCCACCGGGGTTCGTGTGGCTCATAATTTGGCACGAAATAATCCAGGCCAGCCCTAGAACTCAATGATAGTGGGAGGGGGTGGACACGCCAGGGCAATGACACCCCAAACGGGACCAGTATCAAAAACAAAATAATGGACTGGGTGACAAAAATGTGCTCCAGCTTCAGATAAACATCCCAGAATTTTCAAAATTCCGATTTTTCATAACACCTAGCATGTGTTTGAAATCAAAGTCTGCTCTTTTAAGTTTTTCCATTACATTTTCGACAACCTGTTAGCAATGCCGAGATCCCGGACTCTTTGGAAAACAAAATTGCCGGATAAGTAAATCCGGGTTTAGCGCAGCTACGCTGATTGGCACAACCGTATAAACCAGCGGCATATGGAGGACCAAGTGGTTTTCTCTCATGAGCAACTGATAACGCACTGACGTTGCATAAAAAGCCGGCGTTTGTATCGATGGCGAACTGAAATTACCCAGCCTGCTCATCGCCATCAACGCATTGTGTCCAAATCAATAAACTCGTACAGCTGGCTTCTTCGTCCTGGAAGGTTGCCACCCACTGCATAAGAAACCATGAATATGAGGCCACCTGCAGGAGGATTTCGCAAACAATCATCACCAGAAAAACTTTCCGGTGTACTAACTGAACCCCGAGCACCTGAACAGTGATTAACCAGCCAGAGGACGCTCAAGTATTATGGCATCATCATCGTAGGGGTTGAGCAAGTGATGACTTGCTGTGTCAATTTTTTGTTAAAAAAAGCATTACGATTTTGCCATCAATTGTACTCTTTTTGAAATTATGGTAAACTACAGTGATTCCGTGTCAAATTGAAATAAATTGCAACTATTTTGCCATTCATTGCTCTCGTTTGACATTTTGACAAAATACACTGAAATTACAATGTGTTGACATGGCAGTTTTCTGCTGGGAATTGTCATCCAGTTAAGCAAAAAATTTCGTAGCAGGTGGCGGTGTTCCCACCCAAATTCAAGTCGGTTTCTGACATTTTACCCGCAATTTTACTCAATAGCAGGGCAGGTAAAAGTATTTACTAACAAGAACTTCATTAAGCGTGCATTTTTCCTGCCATTACAAGAATTCCCCAACTTTCCATTTTCCCTTTTCTGCCAAACACGTTTAGTTCATGGGATTGAAAACTGTTAAATTGACAAGCAAATAGAAGATGATACTTCCACAATGGAAAGCATTCATCAAACATTCAAATTGTCCACGTTTTTCGGGTTTTCCAAGTTAATAATCACGCACCATGTTACAACTCGAAAGTTCCCCAATGGTTGGCGGCACGGTCGCGACTCCCAAGATGGCTCCCGCTCCGCGCATGCGCAGCAGCGCGTGGTAGGGGCGCTGCAGGCGGCGCGTGCCCTAAATCGATAAGGCGCACGCGCACATCGCGTGGGCCCCCGTCGAAAATTGCGACGAAAAAATAAAAAGTACATAAAGTAAAATATAAAACACCGAAATGGTGGCTGGTGACCCGTAACAGCCTCGCTCCACCAAAATCCATGCCCAAACAAGTCTCAACAAGTTCAAACAAGTCAAAAACTCGTTCGCCACACCAGCAACAACCATGCAACTTGGACTGCTCCAATCTGTTTTCATGCCTAACCCACCAGCCCAAACCCAAAAAGTTCAAAGCCACCAAAAACTGTCCCAAACGTTGAAAACTTATTTTTACCTTGACAGGCGCGCATGGGACGTAGAGCACGTTGTCGGCCCTCTTGGCGTCGCCTCCGGGGTGTCCGACGCGGAATCCCTTGGCCTTGACCCAGAAGCGGAACTTGGAGTTCTCGGCGTTGTTCTGCTCCTCGCCCTTGAGGATCTTGCCGATGCGCAGGTACTTCTTGCGGGTGACCGTCTTGGTCTTGGCGCTGTCGCCGTACGTCTTCAGCGCCCAGCTCTGGAAGGCGTCGTACATCTCGCGGCGGCACACCACGGCGAAGGAGGCGGGGGCGCTGGGCTCCCTGCGTCGCTTCTCCCCCTGCTGGGGGGCGGCCGGCGTCCCTGTTCCTCCGGCCATGGTGGCCGTTGCGCCGCTGGTGGCGGGCGTGGCCGCCGCCGTCCTCGGGTGGTGGTGGTGGTGTCGGGCCTTGGCGCCCTCACCGCCCCCGCCCCCGGAGGTGGCCGCCGTCGCTCGTACCACGGCCAGCCGGGCCGAGGTGCGCGTCTGCACCGCCGCGCTGACCTTCGCCCCCGCCGTGCCGAACCGCCGGCCCAGGAAGCCGCGCTTCGCCGACCGTCCGATGGCGACGGCCCCCAGGGGGCGGCGGCGCAGCGGGGCGCCGACGGGGCGCCGGTGAGGCCCGGGGGGCGCGGACGCCACCGCGCTGGGCTGGGGGGGGGCTGTCGGTGGCGACGAGGAGGTCACCCTGGTGGAAGCGCCTGGTCCGTGAGCTGGAGCGTCCGAGCCGGCCGACGGAGAGAGACCGAAGAGAGGAATGGGAGAGAGAGAGCAGCGAGAGAGCGGCGCTGGTGCCTCGTAGCGGGCGACGGATGCAGCTGCCACCGTCCCAGACGCGAGGTGGGGGCGCGGACAAAAATCGATGACGCAGACGCAGCCACAGCTCGACAGCCGACTGCGCTACCGCGCGTCCCGCACGGGAAACACGATTCGGGAATGGGGGGGACAACGGCCGAAGCCAGTTTCACCCCGGTGGCTGACGGCGCCCTTTGACCCCGCTGGGGAAGGCCTTCGACCCGCCAGCAGACTGACGTTAGAGGGTGCCGGAAAACTGGCAACTCTTTAGAATAAGCCAGCAATGGCGGCCACGCTTGTTTTCTACGGAGCCTGTTACGGATAGTTTAAGGTTCAGTTAGGTCAGGTCAGGTCAGAACTGGCCCCCTGGACACCCCTCTGGTAACTCTTCGGAATAAGCCAAGCTTTTTTTCTACGGAGCCTGTTACGGATAGGTTTAGATTAGGTAGGGTTAGGTTTGGTCAGGTTAAGTTAGGTCAAAAGGGTGTCCAGGGGGCCAGTTCTGACCTAACCTAACCTAATCTAAAAGTATCCGTAACATGCTCCGTAGAAAAAAAACTTGGCCGCCATTGTCGGCTTATTCCGAAGAGTTACCACCCCTTTGACCAAACCTATCCTAACCTAAAACTATCCCTAACGGGCTGAGTCAGGCTCCGTAGAAAACAAGCGTGGTCGCCATTGCTGGCTTATTCTAAAGAGTTACCCAGAAAACATTTAATCGAAAAACGAAACGAAATGCATGTGTGACATCAGTTCAATTCAATTTTATTACTCCACAGTCAGCATCAGGATGCCATAAGGTGATGGGGAGGAAGGGGGGGGGTTCACCCAGTAGGTAACAATACATGTGTCCTGGCTGCTCCCACCAGCACCGACAATACATCATCCTGACGTTGACATTCCCCAAATTCCGCCAGGTTTCCATATCGTGACGTGAAGGTCAAGGCCGACGTCACACGTTTCGTTTTCGATTTCGTTTAAAAGTATTCTGGCACTCTCTGATTACTCGCGACTACTCACCAGTCGGTTTAGGGTGAAGTTGATCGGGGATATCATCGATCAATTTCCGCCAGGACGTTCCCACACAGATGGAAATTAACCCACCGTTCCAAGATGAGCGATATTCTAAACGTTCTTTTGGAAATTCGATCGCCTGCACGCGGAACGCGAACTCGTTCCAAAGATCGAATTCTTGCGCGTGAATTCGTTCCAAAGTTCGAATGTTCGAATTAGTGCGCGTGGCGCCTCTGGTGGCGGGGGACGCTCAAATATTGTAGCCGTCACTTTTCCAGATTTAAGGATCCCCCTGATGATTGCATTTTAATTGTTTTAATTCGTTATTAACATTTCAAAAAATATTCGGAGAAAAATGCACATTTCAATTAAACGAGTTTTGACTGTTTTTGTGCTACGGTGGTTCAAATCCTTGACCTTGGTTTCACTTGGAATTCACGACATAAGTGAAATTTTTCGAAAAGGTTGCCAGAAATAACAACCCACGTGTGTGTGGATTTTCCAAAGAATAATTAGTGGGACAATTGGGGAATTTTTGGCTGTTTATTCAGAGGGCTCGCAGGCTGGCAGTGGTTGCCTGGCGGCTAGGAGCAACTAAATAAAGGAATTCAATATTAATTTCGTTAATTAAATTCCTCAGTTTGTTCGTACAGATGAGAAAAACGAAATGGAAGGATTCAGAGGTGAATTCGTACAGTGTAGGTGTGCCATTCGATGCAAAGAAACTCACTTTGAAGTAAAAAGAAATTTGTTGCGTGAGGGCAGTTTTCACAAATTGATAAACAGTATGACAGACTCAAACTGAGAACAAGTGATAACTTGATGATACATATATTATTTAGGTGGGAGGTTGAAAACATCCATTAAACTATTGATAACAGGTACATGTATTCGCTTAACCCTTTAAGTTTCTTATCAAACAAAATGCGCTGTTTGGATAAAGCAATGTGATTTTTAGGAAACAGTCGTTGTTATTTTGTGAGGGGTGATCTCGAGGTCAATCGCGTGGGTCGAGTTCCTAAAGCGCCATTACATCAAACTCGAAATCGGCGCAACAGGAACCCAATTTCCAAAGACGGAATGCGAGCGACTGTTGCGTATAAATAAGCCTATCGCAGAAAGTTTATCCACCAGAAACACTTAAAACTTGAGAATTATTGATCCGACGCCAGCCATGACGCAACGAGCACATGCATTGTAGTGTGGACTGAAGGATGGATGCCACCGCTAGAGGGCCAGGGGTCGCCCATACATGCATAGAGGCTCTTGGCTAGCAGTGATTGCCTAACGGTTAGGGGCAGCTAAGCTAAACTATTAACTCAAAAATTACATCTTTATGACCTAAAAATATCATTTCTGAGTAAAGGTTTCAAAATAAACAGAAAACAAAATTGACAAGTGGGCTTGAAATATACATTTTTGCACACATTAGGCACAGGATGACATCATTTGGTGTTGCCAAACGATGATGTTTCATAACTGTTTCATAACACATCCATCATTCTCATCAAGTTTTGCACACACAAAATTTATCCTAAGGGGTTGGACGTGGTCAACCACCGCCAAATTAATTACACTGTGATTAAAATTTTTGGTGTAATTTTTATAAAATGTAGCTTAATTTGATTTTTTCCATCAATGATTCATCATTTGAGGGTGGGAGGAGTTGAAAATGCTTAAAATGGCGACACTTCGCAAAACTGAAGTGAATTGAAACACCAATGACATACTTCTTGTTCCCTTTATGAGTTTAATCATAGTGTTCATCACCACAGATGGCGCAGTGGTTTTCACAGCGAACAGTATGATTAAACACATAAAGGGAACAAGAATCGACAAGATTCTTTTTGCCTTTACAAGGCCCCTACTTGAAAAAATATTTCCTGATCAATACAGCCAAATTTGCTCGTCCAATTTGCAGGCAAGGTATTGAGGCATATACTAAAACATACTACAACGACTACAACATCAGTCGTTTTTGACTGCTTCAGGTGTTCCAGACAAGATAACGACCTGGCCTAAATCAAACATGACTTCGACAAAATCGGACTGGTTCCGACCGCATCTTTGGCCAAAATCCAGACGCGCTCTTCGGTGAAAAATCAATAATTGGCCCTTCTGCAACCAGTTTCGTGTTCGGAGCAACGCGGTTATGGGGCTAGGTGGAAGCCGGCTGTCCATGGTGCACGTTTCGATGTTAAAATGCAGCCGAGATCGATTTTAGGTCAATAGGCATCTAGCAAGTCAGTACGACTTTAGTTCATCTGATTATTCCATTAGATACATAATAACATTTATAGGATGTATGTGAGTTGATAGGATTGTAAGCATCAGTTTCAGCTCCTTGCATTTTGGTGATTTAGTAAACAGCTATGTGAAAGCTATTATCGATATTTAGGACAGTTTTTATAAAATTGGAAATTATTGCCTTTGGCAAAATCCTTTAATTCCCACATACACTATGCTTACATGCAAGCTTAAGCAAGCTTAACCTAAGTAAGTCATGCATGCACACCTATTCTACATACCTTTTTTTGAGTAGATGATACCTGATTTAAGAATCGCAGAGAATAACCCAGAACAAATAAGTCAAAATCGCTGCATGAGGCGTAGCATTCTGGTCGTTTTGAAACATGTCACCACCAAGCAACAGATTATGGCAAATCTTGTAAACCCTCATGAGTGACGCTGCGTAAGGGAATTGAGGCAAATTAAAACTTGCACGTCAACATAAGAGACTTAATCAACCAACATTTTTTGGTCGATATGTCATCGTGAGGGGGTGGGAGAAAGTTTGCTAAGCTTACTCTAATCATTGGCGTCAAAACCAAAACACAAATTTTACCTTGATATATATAACTATCCTTTTCAGAAGCGCTTTGCAAGTCTTTGTTTAGGTAGTAAATAACGCGGACAACCATCAACCGGGACTGTCAAAATAAATAAATACAATGTGCACAGGACACAAAAAACCCATTGATTCACTTTTTATGATCATGTAGGATGAAAATTTACAAATGCAATGACCATCAGTGACATTTAATCAATGATTAATATGCCCGTTTGTTTTCCAGAGGATAGCTATACTGTCGAGGAGTTTAGTCGCGATAGCATTCAGATCCAGGGGCTGTTCCAATCATTGATTAAATTAGTCGAAAGATTCGTTATCTCGAGACAATTACTGCAGTGAGACAATAGTCTATAAAAACATCTCAATCTTACCTTGCCTATCAACGGCAATATCAACGCGATCATTTTTGAAGGTAAAAATTTCCTTTCCCATTTAATAAAAAACTCGTCAAATCACTCACATGTTGTCCAAATGCCTCGGGCTGGACAACGTGGGGCTTAGAGGGCTGCTGTCGTCCGAGCTGTAGATCCGCTCGCGCTGCTCTTTCAAGCTGAAGGCGCTGCTCGACTCCTGGTTTTCCTCCCCGGTTTTCTCCTGCCTCTCGTGCCGGTCATGCCTATGCCTGTGCTTATGCTTGTGCTTCTTCTTCTTTTCCTTCTTCCGCTTCAGTTTGTGCATCCTGGACGAGTGTCCGCTCGTCTCTTCGGCCGCTTTCGCGCCGGACGAGGACGGAGCCACCGGAATGACGGTGGGTGGCAGAAGAGGCAAAACGGGCTTGCCGTCTTCCGCCTTCTTGAACATGCTGGAATCAAAACCCAGAGGCTGCGTACCGACCTCACCTGACAAAGGAAAAGAATGTTGAGACCTTATCCATGGAAAACAACAACGTTTGAGCTTTAACAATCAAACTACTCGTTGATTACCTGAGATTCCAGGCAAGGACTGAGAGCTATCGGAGCAAATATCGCTGCTGCTACGTGTCGGCGCACTTGGCATAGAGTTGGATTCATTGCTCGGCACAATAGGCAATGAAGATATCACATCCTAGATAATGTTCAATCAAAATCAATTAGTCTTTCAAAGTTTTTCTATACTATATTTACTGTATGTTCAAGGTAACTAATATGCCCTACAAGTTTAAGGATGTACACCGTAACTTAATTTTACCCAAACCTGGACACACAACACGTTTGCTTTAAACCAACAAAGCTGAAATAAACTAATTTCCTTTCTTGCCTTTGTGGGTAGCTTGCTCGTCGACTCCGCCGCTTCCTCCATCATCGGCCTTTCCGTGAACTGATCGCCTCCGATGATGTCTGGCGTGATCGGCCTGCTCCCGAACCCCTGTAGTTTGTCAATGCCCGGCGACATGGGGTCGCTCAGGTCCAACGGCGCCTCTTGGACATCGGCCAGTGTTCCCACTTCAACAAGATTGACAGACTCTACGCTCACTCCTGACAGGTCCATTGCCTCAACCTGTTGTTCGATGGC
>JAQFYZ010004299.1:0-11337 GCA_034695085.1 Cylindroiulus punctatus | reverse complement strand
CCCATTCTTCTTCACCACCACGACTTCATTCCTCCACAGTAATGAAGTCGTGGTGGTGAAGAAGAATGGGAGATGTAAGGTTTTGCTAAGCATGGTGGAGATTTTAATGAGAATGCTTCGGCCGTTTGAAAATATAATAATGTCATTATAGGAAGCTGGACATGGAGCATATCCCATTCGGACGTTGGACCTTGCAATCAAATCATATTTGGCTCCCTAACTTGCATTGTGTGGACAATGTTCATTTGGGAAATATTTCTGTGAATGTCTGGTATGGCAGGTTCGGTGCACAGTCGCACAGCTGATGTGAGATGGAGCAGATGTCAATGAAGCCAAAGTGAAGCGTCATCAACATATGGTTTGATACTTTACAATGCAATGCATAGTCATAATGCATGATGCAGACAATATGGCATGCAGTATTCTGAAAATTGTGACTGGGTGTCTTCAATGATATGCTACGAAGTTGTGCAGCAGGATAGTGCACCAAATCTGACGTGCCGTAACGTTGAAGTAAAGCCACACAGCGTTTTTATTCACAAATGAACGCTTTCTGGACTAATTGCGACATCTTCTGCAGCTTTCAAATTGGAACCAGGCCTCTGATTTTCCAGACTGAATATCAGGGAGCCAAATTTCTTGACGTCAAGGTCCCAATGTCCTCGGATTCTCCATGAAAGACTTGCTATAATTACATTATTTGTTACACGGTATATTTTCAGATTTATGTCATGATTTGTTCTGTCAGTATCGGTTGCAGCTGATGAATGAACTTGTCTTGGATTCTTGTTGTGCCATGATAGTTGACTGACATGTACGAAATGTCTGGCGTCAACTGATTGCGATGCCTGGAAAGCATCAACATCTTGACTGGGAGCAAATGTTTAATCTTTTCAAAGGTTGAAATGCGAATATGACTTTCAAACGGCACCTGTAAGAGAATTCGCATATTAAGCTGGTGTCTTTGCTGGTGTAATTTCTTGAGCATCATCTTCACTATGCCAATTTAGCAACCAAAAGCCATGTTCTTCATGCTAAGCATGCGTTGATATTACAGCCATGCAATCGATAAAGTGCCTGCTTATCATTCCGAACCATATTAAGCCGTAACCTGCATCAGGTCCTCTAATTAACCCTGGGCAACGGAGACCGATAAAGCCAGGGATTTCTGATAATCCCTTACCTTGAAATTCAGCTTGTTAAGAGTAAACGCAAAGGATTTATTAGCAGGCTGATATCGCCAGGCTTCTTGATCCTGCACAGCAAGTAATTTTTTTCATTAAAAATGCATTTAGGAAATTTCGGACGAGCAAGGCCGTACAAGGCCAGTTTGGTGTTCCCACATCCATAGGGCGAATGCTGTAGCTTTTCTTAACTCCATGGCCTTTTCAGTTGAACCTGAGGGATTTGGTTGTCCTGGCAACGGTGGCGCTTATGTTTTATCTCGCCGCCAAATAATAGCACCATCATAACCTTGTTTTATGGTTCGTAATATGTGCTGCGCTTTTCTCCGCTGGGTACCCATGTGCTCATTTTCAGATAAACCAAGCAGTGTTTTAGCCATAGAGGAAGCCCAAAACCCTGAAAGCGGAACAGGAAGTCTTTATCTTTGCACACACCGTTGGTCCTGACATGCTGGTCTGCACACTTCCCTTTTTGCATGTAAACCAAATGGCGATTGCAGGACCCGCTTCCCGTCAAACTACTGTTTGACCCAATAAACTGGCTGAGCAGTAAGCTCAAAGTAAACACGACTGCTTGAATTTCCAGGTAATTTTTCATTGCCAACGCAGAATGCTGATCAGAATGCATTACGAAAGTAACCTTTCAAAACTGCCGAGACCCATTTGTTTATAAAAAACGCGAATAAATTTGGAAAAGATTCGTTATTTGCTTTGCCGCATAGAAAAGCAAATGCTATAATTGAAAAACGAATAGGTGAATATTCAAAATTGTCCATGTTCGAATATATTTTTTAATTTTGTCATATTTATTGATGTGAAAAATTCGTTATTTGCTTTGCCGCATAGAAAAACAATGCTAAAATTGAAAAACGAATAGGTGAATATTCAAAATTGTCTATGTTCGGATCTATTTTTTAATTTTGTCATATTTATTTTTGTGAAAAATTCGTTATTTGCTTTGCCACATAGAAAAACAATGCTAAAATTGAAAAACGAATAGGTGAATATTCAAAATTGTCTATGTTCGAATCTATTTTTTAATTTTGTCAATTATTTTTGTGAAAAATTCGTTATTTGCTTTGCCGCATAGAAAAAAAATGGAAAAACGAATAAGTGAATATTCAAAATTGTCTATGTTCGAATGTATTTTTTAAATTTTATCATATTTATTTTTGTGAAAAATTAAATAGTATAATCTTGAGTGTTTTACAATTGGTCCAATATGTTCAAAGCAGGACAGAAAAATTACGTCCTTTGTGGACATGTCTTAGAAGTATTTATTAATTAGAAAATGGGGTACTTGTCCAGTAAGGGAACTACCTGTTATGTTAGGTTAGGTTAGGTCAGGTTAGGTCAGGTCAGGTTATGTTAGGTAAGGTTAGGGGAGGTATAAACGCTCAAAAAACCTAACCTAACCTACCCTAACATAACAGGTAGTTCCCTTAACGGACAAGTACCGAAAATGGCATCAATTACGTCCTAAATATGTGCTATTTGGAATGGAACATATTCATGATGTGAATTTAATACATTGCTATTGAATTGCAAGTCTACAATTTATTTTCCAGACACTTCCCATTATCCATCCGAAATGGTTTTACTAGGACGTAGCTAATAGCTGATTCTCATTCCTGGCTAGGACCCAATTCGATAAGCATATTTTCAGCTATAATATGTTGACGTTTAGACAGCTTTCAAAGCACCTTTGTTGTAATTTTTGCTCAGCGACTAAAGCAGATAGTGTGAATTGCAAAGGACGATTTACTTTATGTTCGTTCCAGCTTGCAGTTTTATACTTTTGCGGATATGGATCGATAATTCCATGGGTTACGAGGCAGTGGCGCCATCTTCATCTAATGAAGTCACATGTGAATTTGGCTCTGGTTTTAATTCAGAGTTACCCCTGAGCTGGTAAACCTCTACATAAATTTGCTGGATCCTTATGAAATTTGTGAACCAATGCCATGGATTGTCAAGGAAATTTGTTTGTAAAATTGGGAAAGTCAGGGCTCAAAAATAGCATTTCAAGTGAACCATACTTGTCATAAAACATTGCAATTTACTGTATATATGCAGTTGGTGGTCACTTTAAATGGTGGCGGATGATCCAGGCTATGTCTACATGTGATAACTTTGTTTTACATTTTTATTTTACAGATGAATTCGATCGGAACTATCTAGTCGATCAGGTTAGAAGGCATTACCAAGACAAGTGGCAAAATCGAGTATATCCATCAAGAGACGAAAATTACCGCATTGCTCCACGGGTCGACGAGGATGACTATCTCGGTGGCAGCTACCCCGCATTGTCACAACAACACGAAGCCAAGGTCGGCTACCGGGAAGGACTTCCGGAACGCATGGCACCGAGGCTTCTTCAGGACGAATCTCCTCCCCTGCTTAAAGCACCCAAAGACAGGCTCACGATGGAAGATCAGGAAATTGGTAAGCAGAACTCGCTGCTCGGTTTTTGCGTCATCTGCGAGCTAGCTTTAATAATTTCTTTTACCCTCGTAAAGATCACCTGCGAGGACTAGCGCAGGGAAATGAGGGAGCCGATACGTTTAAAGTGTCCACTAGGGCACAGGCTCGGCAAGCTGACAATTCCATCAGTAATCATTTAACAGATGTTAGCCAGAAGACATATTCAGATCCCGACTCTGCAACGTCGGGAATGTATTTTATAGGTAAGTGACTTTATCCACTAATGACTTGTGCTATTCCTAGACTTTCAGTGGTGTTGTAATAAAATTGTGTGAGATTTGAAATTATGTTCCTGAATGTAACACAAGGTGAGAATCAGTTTAGCATCAATGATTTACAAAATCGTGTCAGTCGGAAATGCAAATCTTTCTTCTACAATTTGCTAAATAGCGAAAATATGGCAAAAGTGACAATGGCGGGGTGGCAAGCCTTACACGGCATGTCTGGCAATGTCACACTTAGTACTACAAAAAGTTTCTGTGAGTTTTATTTTGAATGTCTAGAATTCTGATGATGAAAATAAGTTTTAGATTCAAACCTCGTATTGGCGAGATCGTTTTATTTCATTTGAAAGCAGAAATTGCATTGATCAAATACATTGCATGTTATTGCTGGGGAAAAGTAGTTTAGTAAAATACGTTATTGACTTGGAACACGGTCAAAAATTGGCTTATCCTCATGGCTCGTAGGCTGACAGTGATTGCCTGGCTGTTGGGCATATAAAATGTTTAAGCTTGCATCAAATAGGACAGGTGTCATTCTTGTAAGCTAGACAAGTAGGGTTAATATATATTTTGTGCACATTTGAAGCAGGGTAAATAAGTCCATAAAAGTATTTACAGGATCATGCAACACCGTTTATCTTACAATCACTGCATTGTTAAAAGTGCAGTTATGTCGTTGCATGTAAAAAGCAGCCATGTTAAGTGATTTTAAATCAATGGCATCGCATGACTACTTTTTGCATGAGACAACATTTTCATACTCCCAAGTTTTATGTTATGTTAATTAATTTTTTATGTTTGCAGTGCTGGTCGCTGGCTGCAGTGCAGCAGCCGTCTTTGGGGTCATGGCGGCTGGATTTTGCTGGTACAAGTGAGTAGCAAAGGTCTTCAGTGACCATAATTTTTCTTATTAATTAGTTGGCATTAGGCTCGGTGCACACGAGCGGTTTTTTACCGCAGGGACGCAGCGGTTTTTTGCCGTGCGTTGAACTGAAGCATTGGTGCCAATGGCTGCGTGCACATATGTGTGCGTCAGCCGGACTGCGGTTGCGGTCTGATTGCGGTACCGCAGCGTCGTTTTTTTTCACTCGTGTGTCTCACTAGAACGCAAGTCAACCGCACGTTTTTAACATGCATAGGGCTGGGAGATGAAGCGCCTTAGCTGTATTTGGAAGCTTCGTCTGCAAAACGTGCGTTTTTTTCACGCAACGTGTGAATTGGAGTAGTGACGCAGGGTCACCGCTCGTCCAACGATGAGATAACGCACTGTAAAAAACGCTCGTGTGCACCGAGCCTTACATGAATTGCTATGCGCTTTCAAATTATTGCACAATGATCCTGATCTTATTGAGTGAATGCGTAACTCACCTCGTGCACTCTTTCATGAGGATGCACAGTGCTGGATTAACCAATAAGCAAACTAACACCGTGCTTAGGGCACCAAGGCCAAAGGGCACCCCATAGGGTTCTGAGCCTTGTGTCGCGTTGCGAATAAATTCAAAGGGGAAGGTGTCCTCGAAGAATATTGTTATCGCAGCTGTTGTGACAGCCATTGTCAGGATTGCTCGGAAGAATGGAAGTTAAATTAAGCAACGGTTTTGAAGTAATGTGGGATGGATACCGTCAGCGAAACGGCTATTTTTGTACTAGCAATTACGTTTACACAAAAGACTCATTATTCCCTGTGGCAGGCCCATTAACATTTCTCATTGCATAATAGTGGAGGACGTGTTTCGAGAAAACGATAAAGCCCAGTTGTGCGCCTACGCTTTTATATTCAAGCATCTCAAACGTAAGATGTTCAGTCTTTGTATGCCGCGGTCGAGGCTCATTTGCAAATGCATCGAGTCTGTTTTCTTTCAGTTAGGTTTGTACTCTTCTTTCAAGGTGTGATCGTAATCAACATGGTCCCAAATCCTGTGCTCGTAATGCTAGACATTTACGAGCTCGTATAAATGACATCAGTATTTTTTCCAAAGCTCGCAGTAAGGAATAGCTACAGTATATATGCTGTATCATATGAAATTGGCTCAACATTGGCCCTTGGTTTATTTTTGCCACCATAGATGGCACTGTTGCCGTCATGCGAGACGTCTATTAGCACTTTGCAACGTGTTTGCCGGAGCCTGGAAACGCAGTAATCGATCGATACAGCTCTAGATTTCGTTGACGGAAGTTTCCCGGAGCAACCTTGAAGGAAATTTATCGCTGTAGCGGCAGAGATGCGATTTTGGACCATGAAAATGATCAAGATGAAACGTTAAGGCAATGCCAAAGCCAATATCTACCATGTCGAAAGTTGTCAATCTGCCTGAAGTTCATTCCCTCTCCTTCAGACAACATCAGACATTTGTTGGGGGTAATTTAAATTATCTGGGGATTGCTTTGTTCAATTTTCCCTGGTAATCAGTAGCCACCATTTTTCTACGGTGGTAAATTAATTTCACTGATATTTCCAGTTGACGTAGGCCATCAAAAATTTCAATTTCGCCATGCCATCTAGCCTAGCCTAGTCTTATTGGTCTTATTTTTTTGGCAGAGTTGATATTCTTTTTCAAAAGACAACCTTCAGCCGCAAGAAAGGCAGATTAGCAATGATGATGGTGTCCACCGTAATGCGGTGGTAACAGCTGACTATATCTGGTTGATGCTCCTTCCACATATAGTATTCACTTACAAAATCTGGCATGATTTTTAAGTATTTATTTCTTGAAAAAGACGTCTTTTTTCTCGTCCTAAAGACGTCTTTTTTCTCGTCCTAAAGACGTCACTTTGGTCGGACATATGGCCAACTTTAGTACGTCCATTTTTCGAAAAAAAGGACGTCTTTAGGACGAGTGTGCTACCTGGGTAATAGTCTTGTGTTGAGAAGGATTGTAGTTTTAATGGCATATGGGCTGCAAAGTGATTACCTTTTATGGTCCCTCACTGTTCCTTAAAATGTCAATTTAGGTGCTTCTCTTCGGTGCTCCTCTTCGGAGCTTCCTTCGTGCACCACTTTCAATCGATATTCTCGTAAGATATGGCTAAATAATTATGGCCGAGCTTAATAGCTCGCAGAAAGCAATTTCATGCAAAACCCAACGCTGGAGTAAATTTGCAGCCACGTAATTAACTGGGAATTATTTCCAATGTCTTGCTTGTTCCCTGGGGCTCTGTTGTTGCAAGGGAACTTGATCATTGTCACCAGCCCCACAATGACAACCCAACAGAACAAAAGAAAATAATCATGCTTTCTCGAACTGGCGTGAAATTGCCATCTAAACGTGCTGAAACAAGTATTGGAAATGTACACCTCGAATAATGGCTGTGGGGAATGCTTAATTTCGTTATATGATGCTTTTGTTTGCTGATGTAATAGGCTTGGTAGACCTACTTCCGATTCCATTAGACGCGATGTACATGCATATAGTAGACATTTTAGGGTTTCGAGTAATTGAATACGAATTTCGAGGTGATAAGATTGGAGCATAACTTTGGGCTGTTCTCTTGGTTCTGGTCTTTGGCCATGCTATTTCCCAGAAAATACAGTTTACCTGCTCGGTAATGGTCGCTTGGCCACGATCAAACCATCACAAATGCATTACATCTTCAAAGAGGAAAATGTAGGGTTTACTGGCAAATAGTATCACTGTAATAGTAATTTGGAATGAAATGTTTGTGACTATTAGAGCTGCAATGTAGAGCTTGTACTAGAAGTGTTACTTGAAGAAATTAAATATCAATAATGTGCGGTGAAGTTGCAGCTGAAATATAAAATAAATAATATAAAAATTATAATGTAATAAGGTTTTTATTGCAATGTCAGAGTTACCACAGCTAAAAAATAAAATAAATAATATAAAAATTCTAATGTAATAAGGTTTTTATTGCACTGTCAGAGTTACCACAAGTGGCACAACGTTTCGGCTAGTAAAAGCCATCATCGGATGCTAAATATTACAAAGTTAGTTTTTCCATAAAAGTGTAACTGTGGTAACTCTGACAGTGCAATAAAAAACCTTATTACATTATAATAATAATAATAATAATAGTAATGATCTTATTCCATAAGGAAAAGGAAATGAACTCCTGTACATGAAAAGAAAATGAATTTGAGACATTGGGTTTAAAATTTCAGTATTAGATTTCCTGAAGTCGGTTCAGCCTTGAGAGATAATATACCTGTCACGGAGAAAAAAAGATGTCATTCCTTTCTAAAAATAAAAAAAAATAAAGTAAAATAAAATAAGATACATGCTACCAAAGAAAATAATACGAAGGAAAAATAAAAGCAAAAAAGTACAGAATATACATTGAAACACAAGCAAGTATGGCTATGTGAATTTTTTTGAATTTTTATTTTCCAATTTTGAATTTAGCGTCACTTTGTCCACGTCTATAGGAAGTCATAGAGAGAAGGGGGGGGGGGGTGGAATATTGTAAAATTTGTACAAAAATGCATTAGAGGAGTGGAAGCAGAGCAAAGATTCTCGAAACCTGGAAAGATGATGCTTTGGGACATATATCCACCCAAAGTGCTTACCATACAGTTTAGTGTTTCTGGTATGCATTTGTGAAATTTGGGTTCGATTCCTCTGTGGGCTATTTCAAAACTGTTCTGAGTCGTTAAATAACCAGCAGACCGTTTTAGTGCAAAACTAGACCGCGGAGTTATGACCGTGCTGTGGTAGCTTTTGTGGAGCATAGAAAAAGAGAAATGGATTATTTGACAGATTTCGCACCCTTCATTATGAGCATGAGCATTTTATGCTTTTCCGTTTCCATGTCAACATAATCCCTGATCTTGCTGACACTGTGTTCCAGTGCAATGTTCAATTGAGTAGGTTCTGCACGCCCATCTCGATATTAATCTGGGGGTTAAGCCATTGTTTGTTCACTTTACACCAAGTATAACCCACTTACTTTTCCACTCTGCTTTAGCTGGCCACAAAGATGATTGCTTATTTCAGATGGCATAACAGTCTTGTGCTTTGCTCCCAATCGTATGTGAGTTTTTGAATACATGGAACTGTTTTGAAGAAACTTGAGGTTACTGAACGTTCGCCCACTCGGATACTGATGTAATTGCAGAATCCATTACTTGTGGACATTTCATTAAATCAGTCTGGACTCTTAACGATGCGTCGGGCGGTGGTAATTTACCTTATTTGCCAGTTGATTGCGACTTCCTGACTGGCAGTCGTGTGGGAACGTCTGTAGCTGGAAAATCTTTTTTGTCCTCATATCATTTTATTGATCAGGCACTTTTGGAATGATTTGATGGTTCGCTCGAGTGATCTTCCATATGATGAGTTTCCTGGGTTTACTTATGGACGGCAGTGTGGGTGCATCTGCTATGTTGTTTGCATTCTGGGAAGTTCCGGTAACGGCATCTTCCATGTTGTCGTCCAAATAGCCAAGACATGGACTGCATATTTGGATATTACTGAATAGCACCTGCTCCAAATGTGCACAAAATCGTTATATTGCGACTCTTCTTGCCAGCTATGCAAGAATGACACCTGCATCAGCTGTAGAAATTCACCCCTTTATGTTTTTTGTGCATCAACTAATTTTTGATTTCTGATTTAGCTTAGCTGCCCCCTAAGCGCCAGGCAATCACTGCCAGCCTACCAGCTGCGAGGGAAAGCTTTCTTTTATCTTAGTCTATGGCATGGTGGTTAGCATGTACAGTGTAGTACAATGTGCAGCCCTTTTTTGCAATTTTCTACACTCAACATACAATAGTTTAATTAAAAAAATTATTTTGGAGCATTCTGTAGTACATGTATAGTCCCTATTGCAAACGATCAATAATTCCAATGGTTTCCCACCATGCCACGTGGACAACCCTTAGCTGTGCAATGTGTAAAATACGCACCTGGATAGTCAGGGAAAGTCAGGGAAGGGCAAAATGGTCAGCGAGAGTCAGGGAAAACTATGATGTTTGCTGGTAAATCAGTCAGTTTGTATAGTGTGTTACACCTCCCCTCTACATGAAATATTGGAGAAATCCACACTATTGCTATGCAAAAAGATGTTAACTTATTCTGCAATAACCACCTAATCCCTTCTTTTTTACCAATGATTTCCAAAAAATGTACTAGTTTCCCCCTCGTGTCCACACTAAAATCACATGGCCTATGCCCATTGGCGTAACTAGAACATTTGTCTAGGGGGGGTAACCGGGGTTCGTGGTCAGAGGGGATGGCTGTAGTGAAAACCATTTTTTTGCAAAAAAAATTCGCAAAAATTGGTTACTTTTTATGCAAAATTTTGGCAAAAGCCGGTTCACTTTTCTGTATTTTTTTGCAAAACTTTTTCCAAAATCGGTTCATTTTTTTCCAGTTGTTTGCAAAAACATTGCAAATGCCAGTCCATTTGTTTCAAACTTTTTGCAAAAGTTTAAAAAAAAATGGTGCATAACGAGTGATTGGGTAGGCCAATTTCAATTTGGTTTTCACCAAAGTCCTGATATTTTAAGGGCTGTCGTTTAAGGTGTCACATTCTATGTGGTTCCATTGAATTTTTGAAAGTTAGGGTTAATGGCAGCGAGGGGGTGGGTTGCTGCACCTTGAAAACATCACTCTGAGAGTGATGAACAAACCACACAAATGCGATTATTCCATCTAATATAGTTTTCGAGTAATTTTTCATTTTGCATGTAAAAAGTTTAAAAAACACCCTGTATAAATACACAATTTTTTTAAGTCGGGGAAATTTACTTGGGTTGGTCAGGGAAAGTCAGGGAGATGACTTTGTAAATTTGAGTATGAAACCTGAATGTTGCATTCGGGCCTCTTGCTTCCTGTCTGGAAACCGGATATGGAACCTTATCTTCAGAGACCCTCCTGTTCCAGGAGGCGGAAGCGCCATGGGGGAACTCACCTGGAGCAATGGCGCCTTCCTTGGCGCCGGTTGGCTGGTGGTCGCCATGGCGACTGATTCTCGCCTCGGGTTGGACGACGGTGGTGACACGTGGGTAACGCAAATCGTTACCTTCCCTGGCTGGCAAAGCAACCCAAAACCCGATTTTTGGGCAGTTGTGCCCCTTGGAGAGCCATGTGGAGGATCCAGTGCCCTGGCCCAGCAGCAGCAGCCATCCGCCCATGTTCAATCAAGTGAAGGAATTGCTGAGGGAAGGGATCGATTCCCTGTGTGACAGCATGTAAGTGGCACTCCATATTTCTGGATTATGGCAATTGCTTCGGAGTTGTGCAGTTCGGGTCCTCGCGGTGCGGCTTTTGACCACCATGCTCAAAGTTTTCCTGCGAGGGCACATTGCAGTCAGTTCACTGTAAACCGTAAAGGTACAAATGCAGTTTTTGTGGGGTGCAAATGTACATTTGCACCCCATATATCATATATGTACCCAAAGGGATATGTAATGATTTAAATATTTGTACCTCAAGGTACAATATGAACATGGGAACACATGTCAAGGGTACACGTGCAATCAACAT
>JAQFYZ010004298.1:0-11337 GCA_034695085.1 Cylindroiulus punctatus | reverse complement strand
TCAATAATAAAAGTTGGTTTTATGCGAGAAGCCACATTTCGGAGGCCTAATTTTAACACCAAGACACGGAAAACAACCTCATCAAATATGCAAATTCAGATTGTTTATTTCAGGCGTCTGATGATGTTCTCAAAATGAACGAAACGACGTTATACTCCAATCTGAAATGATCGCAAATATGACCGTGATGGGCAACTGGTGGAATGGTAAAATTTTCAAATTCTCTGAATCGCTTTACAAATTTGTTGTGGAATAAACAAAGCAGCTAAAAATTACATTGTTGAGTATACAACTAGATTGCCGGAGCCCATGGTGCGGCCTCGCCTTGTCGCATCCACTTAACGCGAATTAAAACAATGGCAGTATCGCCTATCAGTTGCGACAAAGGGAGTGTTAATCGAGTTTGGGATTCGGGGAGGCCATTTTGGTGCTTTATGTTAGGGATTAGAGCATGCCGTCTAACGGGGCTTTTACTCGACTGCATCGATCTGATCGACGCCCTGACGCACGCTGCGCCCCGCTTAGAGGCGACGACATCATTACCATTATTGTGATTAGCATCATCAGCATCATCGATGGATAATAACAAAACGTAAGCGGATTAACGCGAATTGAATAAGGCGACGCTGCGCCGCGCATTTTAATGGCCGACCGACCATTATTCAAACAAACAAGCGTCGATGCGGCCCGGGATTTCCCCGAATTAGCGCCTGATTTGCATCGCCATTTTATGCCTCTTCCCCCCGCTGCCATTTCCGCTTTCTCATCCCACTCTTACCTGCTTCCCTACAGGGTGCTTTTGCTCAAATTTGTGTTTCCAGCATTAATAACGCATGGGCTGCCCCTGTAGGCAGGCAATCACTGCAGCATTGCGTGCTATGCGTGTTTGCCCGCTTATTAGAATTTCGCCGTATTTTATTTTAAATTAATTTTGTTTTCAATTCAATTCAACACATTACCCTACAATCAATATGTGATAACCATGTGGTAAAGTGTAATCCATCAACTAATCTAATCGGTAACTGTCACCGCATGCGGTATGTCCGCATGAATCTACACAGACTGGGTTTTATTTAAGACAATAAAACGATCTAAGTTGCAGTTTACATGCCATTCATGTTCTCAATTCAGGCCTAAAAAATGATCGCAATAATTATTGAAACAATAATGGGTTCACGTGAAGAGGAAACTAAGTCTTTATTACGTGATGCAGATTTGAAAGAAATGGACTTTACAATATCTGCGCAGTAAATCATCGATATGTTGATCGAATAATTTAGCACCAATATTTTATAAATGGTATTATTCTAGTAACCTCGTGTTTAAAAATTAATTTTCTGAAACCGTCAGCAATTGAAGGAAAGGTCATGCCAAGCGTTAACTATTGTCCTTCAAGGCCATATGGTACACATGTACGTCCATATTTTGACTGGAAAAGTTTAAAGAACTTAAAATTTGATATTTTGAATGTTGTTTAAAAAGTTTTGCCTCATTGAATACCCAGGCATTTGTGCACTTGCAGCTAAGCGGTGTATATACTGGTACTTTTTTTTTGGTTTTGGGTAATCAGGCTGTTAGGGCCTTGGAGGCCCTGCTTCGAGGGTCCAACGCCGGGGCAACGTCCCAGGCCCGCGAATGGCTAGTGGGTGTCACGTGGCCTTCGCTAATGGCGCGTTTAATGGCGCGGAAGCCATTTTTGCTGGCTGTAGTGCTTTTTGGGCTGTTGCGTGATGGCACGTGGACATTAAGCGATTGATGTATGGGGCGATTTGGAATGCTTACTGGCTAATATGCCGCTGAATTTGTACATTTTGAGGGCCGTAAAAAGCCCGTCTAACAAAAGGCTGCCTGGCTGCCATTCGACGCAACGGCGCTAATTCGCTAATAACGCCATTGATAAAGTGCCTTAATGGATACCTTGTGACCCCCGCTTTTGATGCAAATGCAAATCCTCTCTCATAACTCGTCGGATTATGGGCTCTTAACTGCAGCGCCGGATCCTCTTTCCACCCAGCCACCCTCGGTTTTCATTGGCAGCCTCACTCCGGTAATGACGCGACCACGTGACTGGCCCGGGCCTAATTCCCTCGCGCCTGTACTTGAGCGAAAGCTTAAGAGTCGAGTTTATGTGATTATTTTTATGCCCAGTTCTGACACATTTGTAGTTGGCAAGCGAAAACTGGGATTTTATACTGCCAATAGGGCCCGCATTATCGAACCCATACATGGATGTAGCTGAGATTTTCATTGCGAACAGGTTGCGGCTGGATGGAGACATCGCAATTAAGCTTGTATGGGGCAGTTTATGTAAAGTACTACCTTCGTTACAAATGATTATGTTAATGTTCGTGAGAAGGACCTAATTTTGGAAAAATGTGGAACTAGTTTTTTATTCCATGTATTTGGTGGAACGCCTGCAGGCGGCGCTGTAACTGCTAGCATCGATAATGGCGTCAATAAAGCGACTGCTATTTCAAAAGAAAATTGGATTCACGAGATATTGCATCATTGCGAGTAACACTGCGTGACGATTTGGTCTCATGATGCCAGTGGCCATCTTGAGGAGTTTATGTATCAGTAGATGCAATTTCGAGTTTAGCGATTACAGCGCCGCTTACTGGCACTCCCAGTGAGCCAAACGCATGAAAGTACCACCTTTCACCAACATTTGTTGCCTGTTGGGCCTAGTCTCTAACATTTTTGCTAAAAATATTTTTTTATAATCGGGGTAGGACTTTGATCACCCTATATAATACATACAACCATAATGCATGCCTCACAAAACCAACATATACCCCTGGGTTCCACTTTCAACTCATGTTTCTAAAGCTTTGAAAAAAGAAATCAAAATTGGCGGGACCTTGAAATTTCATGTATTCTTATTTTAAAGAATTTTAGGATCATTTAAGTTTACTATGGACGCAGTATAACTGTAAACCGAACACAACAGGGAAAGACAATTTTTATGATGTTGTTTGTTATTGTACTTGCTTTATGATTCTGTAAAAGGACTTCTGGAAGCATGCTTTTTTCCCCACAAAGTCGTTTTTCTAACCTTATGCCATGCATCTTCCCATAAATTATAATAAATGGGAAAATTGTCACGATTTTCTTGGAAAAAGTTTTTTTTTTCTGAGGAATAATTTGCAGGCCAAGCGTGGTCTGCCTGTCAGGCTTTAGGCCTGACATGATACGACATCATCATGTTTGGTGCACGCCTATATACCTCAAACGGGTTTCATGATGTGAGATTTTGTTCCCATGCGGTTTAAGGTGCTCTGGGATATAGGCGTTTGATCAAACTTTTGTTTTTACGGCAATTTTTAGAATAAATATTCAGTCTATATTCTACCGTTGCAGCCTTTCAGCGTTTACCCTATAATCAGTCGTTTTGGTTAAACCTGTCATAAAAAATTGAAGATGGCGGCGGAGCATTGGGGAACATTGGAAAACTGCTGGGTCTGCAGCTTACTCACGCTTAAACGTATTCAGTTTCCTGGCATTAATATAAATCACAGGTACGCCCTTCCCGCAATTAATGGCACGATTGTAGACAATCATGGATGCCTTTCCTCCACAGCATCACTCAAGCGTCCCATCACGTAAATGGTGAAAAAAATGAGAAAATTAGTACGAATTTGGGGATTTATAGCGCAGCCATAAACATCAATTAAGACGGTCATGTTGGATGTACCAGAGCCCATTTAAATCAATTAAGGCTGCCCAAACAAATTGTCGCATTAATCCGACCTCATCGGATGGCCTGAGCAGGTCATCAAGGAAGAAACCCTCTGGGAAATCTCCCAAAACAGTAAATACATGGCGAGTCAAACGTGTTACCACTGATGTGCAAGAAATTCAAAAGAAAACTTTCCTTCAATCTAAGTCCACGGATATTAGTATACCATTTACACTGCTTGGATATGGGCTGTAATATTTGTGTTCTTGTGTGGCATGTCATTCTGATGTATTTTACTAATCTATTTTGTTTGCTGCAATTTTCCTGCATACTATGTATAATTCATTTTGCTTTAGTTATTACTTCCTTGGGTAAACCTCCCCCCACCCCCTCTACACCACATGGTATCTCATGCGTTGATTGTGGGTGTATTAAAAATGTAAGTCGTGTTGTCCTATTTTTTTTGAAACAATGCAATATACATGCCCATATAAAAACAGTGTAAATGGTATCTGTAGACTCCATTGCTATAATTTCAACAGTGATCATGGTAGTTTGGTGTGATTTACATTGCTCAAGATATTAGTTTCACTTAGTTTCGGGGGAAACAATTTAAGAATTGTTAATAACATGACACAGGTACACCGTTTATTTTGTGAAGCGGCGGTTTGCAATTAAAAGGAAAGCAGTGTTGAACAATATAATCAATATAAACAATATAAAAATATAAGCTTGAACAATATAATGCAAAAAGTTTGTAATATGTTCAGTTTGAAATGATAGGTTCCTAGATGTAAAGTGAAAAGCTATATAGCGAATCATGTTTATGCATGTAAATCCATGTAAAATAAGTGCTTTCATACGAGAGTGCGTGATTCTAACGAATATTTTTAACATTTCATAGGTGTCTCTACAGATTGATTGTTGTAACATTGTAACACATATTTGCATCAGATGTGTAATACTGCACTTGGTGCCTACTTTTGACAATAGGTCTGCAGTAGATATAGTCGACTGTCTACTAACTAACGACTAACTATACTCAACCAGAAACAGTTTATCTGTAAATTGGTTCGATAAGGACTAGTGCTCTTAATGTTGCATTAGTGCTGCATTAGTGTTGCGCTATTAACGGTTTGGAAAAGATAGTTTTCGCTTTGTTAGCATGCGTGTTTCAAGCAATTCATGAAACAATTTTAATGGAACATTGGATCGATTTAGGAAATTGACTCCCAAACAATTTTTACATGTGCAACATTCAGTTTACTAGTCGCTCGACTGACTAATGGTCTCGGAGCGCAACTCTAAATTTTGTGCTAATTATCTGTTTAATGAGCAATCGGTCGTTTCGATTGTTCGGGCTGTTCCCAAAACACCATTATGTGCCTGGATGATTACGATGTGCCATATAAACATTGCTAAATGATAAAAGCCCTGAGCCCTCAACCGGAATTCCATTAAGGGTGTATGCCGGTGGCGGTATACAGGGTGAGTCAGAAGTCGCGTTGCACATTGTGAAACTACATGTAGTACCATCAGATAAATTGGAAAAATGTGACGAAATTGTTGGTGGATATGCTCGTACTCGTGAAGCTCGAAAGCGACGGAAATCCTCTTCAGCCGATTAACAATGCCTGGATAAGAGTTAATTAACACTCGGATCTGCTTTTTTGTATGCCCACCTCTTGGTCAACACAAAAGGGATAGAGTTGCCGAATTTCAGGTGATTGACGTGGGCTTCCTCGGGCCACCTCTGAGTTTCAGTCTGGTAACAGACAGGCAGCAAATAGGACCAGTGACAGGCGGATTGTAAAGCGCAATTGAAGGGTGTCCATGCTGCAAATCGCTCTTCCGACAATAAAACAGGATCCTTTTAGATGGGCAAAGATTCTGACAAGCGTTCCTCAACCAAATAAGCCACAAAAAAATATTATAAAAAAAAAAAGCTTAATACCAGTGATGGTTGTGACTCACAGAAAACTCCTACATATTACAGTATGTCGTCATTGATGACGTACAAAAATAGTAAAAAGCAAATTTAACTTTCTTCAAAAAGTTTATTGTTGGTATATATGACTCACAGAACACGCCTCAATCTTACGTCATCAATGGTTTGTGCTTCTGCTACTGTAAAACCTTGTGCACCTATGCATGTACAATGAAACAATGTTAGACACACATGGTTGTATGCTAAGAGCCGGAGTTCACAAGTTTAGTAAGTTTTCGAAAAACTTTTTTTGACCAAGCATGATAATATGACGTCGCTGATTCAGATGGGCGCACCATAGATTGAAGAAAATTTGACATACATGTAGGTGATCAGACAGTTAATTGACACTGAAGTTTCTTCAAGGATGGGAAAAGCAAGTTACTCAACATTCAGGTGCAAAACGTAATAATTTGACACAAGGATCTATTAAGCATACCAAACCAGGATTCGAATTATTTGAGCAGACATACATGACGCCGGCTGGTCGAGCGTCGGAATTCCTCGAATTTGTACCAAATTAAAAGTTTTGAACTCTAGTGGGTCGCATGCGTGATTTCCACGTATGGCTGGCTGGCCGACGCTGTATATACTTAAAAGTGCTCTTTAATTTGAAAGTATAAAACGTTGAATTGCAGTGTTTATGTGCTATCATTGAAGTTGATGGCATGCACACAACATTAAATGGATTAGGGGGACGAGCGCAGAAATGATCCCATTTCAAATGTACTTCTAATACACTACTTAGAATTTAATGGATATGTTCGTCCCAGACTCCTGGCGTTGGCGGCAGGCAACTAGAAAATAACAGCGAAAAGACGAACCATAAAAACGTGTTTACGCCTAAATTGATAAGCTCTACTTAAGCTTCATTCCAATGGCTGCTGCAGGGTTGGGCTGTTACAGAGTGGAGGGTTTTGCACATTTGGACTGTTTGGATCAATATCAATGTTGCAAATGCTTAAAAAGCATCCAAAGCGTTAACGTGGAAACTAAAAACAAAAATGACTACCTGCTAATCGAAATTAAATATTAAAATATAATGAATATAAGCATACATGTATGCCAGATGCTAACTATACCTGAACAACTCAGTGAATTTGAATTGGAAGGACTGGTAAATTGTATGCTATGTAATGAAAGCATTTTAACGGTTTACCTGTTCAAAAATGCTCGAAAAAATCTGATTTGGAATCTGGAAGTGTTCGGTATCCCATCATTTTGGTTGTTCATTACAAATCTGATAAATCGGAACAACAATTTCACTATTCAGAATAATGAATTCTCATGAAAAAGATTTAACTCCTGTTATGCTCTCGGTGCCAAACAACTGATTTGAGGCAAGGGAAATACAAGTTTGATTGTTGTGGTGAAAACTGCTTTTGAGTTGGCATCCTATTATATTGCGTGTAACATAATCCCTATTGTAAGTACAACAATTATTTAACTCTTTTCGGTAAAAAATGTATATCCACGCTTATAGGCATATCATTAATCATTGAAGAACAAACAATTTTTAGGAGACACCAAAACAATTTTTTTTTAAAGGATATGATCGTCATGATTGCTTAAAATAATTTTTTTGAACTTGTTGCTTTGGGCATAAATCGCCATTTTTCGAAATTAATTAAAGTAGCCCAGGTACTGGTTTTCTTAGTGATATTGTGGTTTCATTTAGTTTTCAACTTAAACTACATCTTCGGTAATGCATGAAACGAATCGAACACCATTAAGGTTTTTGATTCGACTGCATATTTGTTGAACATGGGAATATGGCGCTGAATACATGTCACAATACATTAAAATACATGCCACATGAGGTGTTTCATCGAGAAAATTGGGAATCGCCTTGTCTACGCCTTGGGAGGTTAACGGACTTTTACAAGAGGATAATTTCGACACTTTAAGTTAAGTTAATTAACGCCTAAATGTGTGTTGCTTAACGTGTTTGATGGTTTCTACCCTGACTGAACACTGAATTCGAAGGTAAAGTCGTTTGACCAAATGCCGGCTTCTGCTGCCTGCCCGAGCCCAGAAGACACGAATGGCCATTTCTATATATTTAGTTGCAATGGGCAAGGAGTTGAGAGGGCGTGGGGGCGCCACGGCGGAGCCTCGTAGCCCTTGGGGCCCACCCCTGACCCCGCTTCCTACAATTGCGTCCGCTCAGGCTATAATCCCGGCCTGGCCCGAGCCATGTAATTCGGCCGACTGTAACAATTATATGGTATCGGGATAGGGGTCAAAGGTGGGGGATAATACGAATGTCTTTGTTGTTGCCAACTGTCATTACTCCTCGCACCTTCCCCTCACCTGCTGGCCCGCCATGCCCCCTGGTTTCCTAGGGGGAGGGCTAAATAGCAGCCCGGTGTCATTGAGGAGCTTCTCAAATGCACCTTAGCCCCCCTTTTGTGGGACGCTGATACCCGTAATTGCAACGTCCAGCCTGTATCCGATTCCCCACGCATTTTGCCTGATAAACAAGCTTTTAAGGCCGACAATAGGCAAATGACAATGCTTTCCAAATGGGATCTTAAATCGCTGATCTGGGGTAACGGCGCTCGCGTGCATGGCCGTTCAGTATGGCTGCCACCTGCCATCTTGTGATGGAAAGAGGATGTGGAAGCAGAGGAGGACCTTAATGAAAAGTAGGCCTCCGGCCATGGTGGTTGATGGGAAACGTATCACTTAAATTGAACAACTGCTGTGTGTGTAGCTTTTGCAGACGATTACAAGAATGTTGCGGTAATTTTTAATAGGGAAATTTCACATGTTTTATGGGCTAAAAATGAATTTCGGTACTTATACATGTATATGTGTAAAATACCTTTTTTTGCATCAACGGATGTATCTATGTCCAAATCGGTCGTTGAAAAACTGAAACTTTTGACGTCACAAGTTTGCATCAGGTGTTTAGAGAAAAGCTAAAGGGCGGGCATTCTGATTCGATGTTTTCATTCCATCGATTTAAATCGCTCTCAGAAATGATGCAGATTTTAAATCTAAGGTCGTTAATTAGGCCTTCGATTGGCCTATATTCACATTTAGACATTTCGTCTAGGTCACCAAACCAGTTGGCCGCCGGGGTTTGTCAAAACTTGAGGTGGTTCTTAGGTAGTTCTCAGGTATACAGAAGTAAAGATACCTTCTGGATACCTCAAAAATACCTTGGATATACTTTGGATACTGGATACCTCAAAAATACTTGACGCAACCTATCAGGACACCTAATGGATGTTGTAAAATGTGGATACCAACATGATACCTAAAAGATGCCTTGAAGCGTCTAAAAAGATACCTAATATTTTTGTAAGGGTCTGTGCCAATATTTGAGCAATCATTCCATATCTGGCATTGGTCCATGACGATATTTATCATGTTGGACGTCCCCGTACTTTGGATTGAGGCAGTTGCTCCCACGCTGAGTCATCCTCTTTAGCAACACTTAAGCCGTGGCCAAATCCAGCCATTTTCTTGCCATTTCGAGTTAAGCATGCGTTTGATGAGGATGGTGATAAAAAATGGACTGATGGGTGCATGGTGGGGATAATTTTAAAAAATGGCTTCTATGCGAGCGCATATTTGGCATAAAAAATGCCCAACAGAAATGCCACACAACACGCTCGGAGCAAGTCAAGCAGAAGAACTGAACAAGCTCGCTTTTGCTATACTTGAAAAATGCGGAGGAACCCCTCGAAAATGCATCTCCCCATTGGCTGCTCAGGGAAACTTTTAAATGTCGCGAGAGAACCTGTCATTATTAGCTTTATTGGGTGACAGTAACTGTTAAACTAAAAACATGGCCATGTACATTGTAGTTTAACCTCATGTCGTTTGGACGACCTTGTTTGGAGATTACCTTATATGTATATGACATGTCTACTAATTGACTTTCGTATTTTATTCGAAAAAGCAAAAATTGTATAGTGTATATGACAACATTAATAATATTGTCTGATTAGAGAAAGTAGATATGTGCCATCTGGCCTTTATTTCGACATACATGACATTATATATATGGTTGGACCAGAATTTGGCCAAACGTGGACTTTGTCTTTTACTATTTATACATATACATGTATATACTTCCATATCCATATTTACAGATGCACTGTACATGCATGGTCATAATGACAAATCCTACAATAATTTTAAAGGTAAATTGTATACATGGTATAGTTGTTTTTGAGCTAGTTGGCGTATACAGGTATACATGTACAGATTGTTACAATGTGCATGATTAAGAAAACTTAGCAACAGTCCTTTAATTCGTGTAAAATAATTTATAAATTTATCCAATCATTAAATTATCATGACATTTTACTTCAGTTCGTTTTCACTCGTTTAAGAAAATGTTTTATGAGCGTATTTAGTCCAATATACCTGTACATATGTACGTTTAAATCAGCTTGACGTTTCGTATGAAGTTGAAAGTTTCAACTTTTTGTAAAGCTTAATTAAAGCGAGGAGAAAAAACTATACAAAGTTGTCTACCTGAACAATTTTGCGGGCTAATGCGATTCGAATTGTTTTAAAATTTAGCGTAATAATCCGATCAGATTTCGCTCGAGCGTTGCAAACATGCAAACGCTATTTTTTGCAGCACAGGCTTAAACCTTTCCACCCAAATTACCTTCGTTTCTACAAGAAAAACGATACTGCCACAAAATGCATTGCTGCTTAATCAAAATTTGAGCGTTATCAGTTCACAAAGTGAACAATTGTGGAAATTGCTGATTGGTCATCACACGCCAATGCAATAAGCACTCAGGACATTACGTAGTGTCAAATCTTCCCGAGAAATTTGTATAACCGCTCAAAGGCTCGAAGGCTAATTAGTTTCACAAAATGGTTGCTAATGCATTGTGGGTAGATCTCTGATGCAACGATGTTGATGGCGAAGGATTGAGCGGGATGAAGTTTCAAATGTGATGGTAGCCAAGCGTACATAGTTGGTGTCAAGTTGCTCAATTGATGGCCAGATATGGCGTGGAATAGAGGTGGGAGCCACCAGCTATAGTATGTGGCCTTTGTTTTCATCCTTTTCATGTCTGGTCATCGAGGAACAATGCACGATGGTTTTGGCATAAAAAAGTACACCAACAATGAAATGGCTCTAAAACATGAACTTGGTGCAAATTGCACGGTTATCCCTGATCTTGGGCACCTCCATGGGTGAGGAAAGTGAAATTGTAATTTTCAATTCTTGCATGTTGAAACTGTCCTGCATAAATATTTCTTTGAACGCCTGGGATACTTAAAAACCTCGAAGTTTGAATTGGCATGGGTGACTGTAAGTCGGTACTGCAAGTCAAATAGTCATTTGGAAGACTGCAGAAGCTAAAGTATATACAATAAGCTCATATGATGTTGTCAGAGCCCAACTTATGGCGAATTTTGCTAAATTGAAGGTTTTCTTGGTATTACCTTCATGTTTATATGCAGGTAACAGTGAATTGGCCAGCATCCAAGGCGCCTTTCATACAAATCATAGGCATGCAGGTTACTTCCTGTCACTTAACAGGAATTTACATCCCTTGTAGTTGTTGGATTTTGGGGTGATATATGCCGATTTCAAAGCGATTTTTGCTGACGAAAACACAAATGAAATACGTTTTAAGATGCAAAATCAAATCTGAGGTGGCCTCGGGGCACGTGATCTTCTTTTGGT
>JAQFYZ010004297.1:0-11338 GCA_034695085.1 Cylindroiulus punctatus | reverse complement strand
TCAGTAATTTGCGATTATTGACTGTGATCACAGCAGTTTTAATGGGTGTATCATTTTCACGTTGAGCCACTGTATTTCTTTTTTTTTTTTATTACTTTAAGTCATATTATATTCCTTTCTTTGTTTCATTTTATTGTTATGTAATATGGACATGAGTGATAATAAAATTCCAATACCAATTACAAGAGAAAATCACTGCTTATGTCGTTGTGGCAGCATCAGAGCAAAATGTGCAGTTTACACTGTAAATCATAAAAGTACAAATGCAGTTTTTGTGGGGTACAAATTCACCATGGAATGTACGCATTTGGTCATCTTCTGTACCTTTGTGGTTTTTGCAAAAATAAGCAAAAATAAGAAAAGAAAAAGAAAAAAAAATAAATATATGCAAATTTACCTTGGAGGTACATTTGCCATGGGCATATGTACGTGAAAGTGTTAAAAATTAGGTACAAATGATTATCATATATGTACCCAAAGGGAGTAAATGATTTTAATATTTGTACCTCAAGGTACAATATGAATGAGTACAAATGTGGACTCATATGTATTCATTTGAGAATTGGCATTATGGATGGTACATCGTAAACCATAAAAGTACAAATGCAATTTTTGTGGGGGTACAAATGTACATTTGCACCCCATTATACAATAGGACTTGGGTACATTTTCATTAAGAAATGACCCACATCCATATCTGCTAATGACCTCCACCATGGATATTTAGCAAAAATCCGCAACAATATCAAAAGCAAAAAGAAATGCAAATGTACCTCCAAGGCACATTTGCCATGGGCAATGTTGAAAATTAGGTTCAAATGATTATCATATATGTACCCAAAGGGAGTAAATGATTTTAATAGTTGTACCTCAAGGTACAATATGAATGGGTACAAATGTGGACTCATATGTACCCCTAGGAACACATGTCAAGGGTACACGTGCAATCAACATATGTACCCATATGGTGTCTGTATTGTTTCAAAACGTTTGTTCTTTTAAGGTTCAACATTTGTACTTTTTCCGTTTAGAGTGTAGCCAGATCTACTTCGCTCATTGAAGGGAATCGCATTTGTGTAAGTTGTTTATTTTTAAACAGGCTGAAAGAACGGCCCCTAAGGCGCTCTTGTTGCCTTCCCCATGGGTTGGGATGCATGACGGATGGCCCTCTTCTGAGTTACGTTCGCCATCGGCGCTTCAGAACATAATAGGAACGCGATGGTTCATCCGTTCAACAGCCAAACGTCACATCCGAGTCATACATCAGAAGGCAACGAGCCAGGACACTCATTTCGGAGGCAAATGAAGCGACGAGAATGTCACCAAACCCAAGTTCGAAAACCCCATTTCGGGCCACTGGAGCAATTGTTCTTCCATCCTCTTCCGCTATCTTTTGGCGTCGTGCAAAAAGCGGTCGAAGATGGACAAGAGCGTCAAAGACATTGGCATCTCAGACATACATTAGGGACAGTCTCGACCAGAAACGCCCTGGCCAACGAACGAACAAAACGCCTCTAAAATTATGGTCGATATGCGAGTCATCAATAAAAGGCCAAAATCAAAGCATAGCGGGAATTCATTAAAGCCATAGATGGCGTTGACAGCGCACCAGATAACGACAAACGTAATGAAATTAGGCGGAAATAGCCAGGGTCCGAGTCATTTGACACCGAGCTCGGGTTTATTGTTCGCCACAAAGCAATCAAGTTATGATTGAGTTTGCTGTAAGCTGAAACGACGACATTATGGTCAAGCCATGGAGTGCTCTAAGGGCCTGATGGAATTATCATAAACTTTGCTGTGGCACATGGTGTTTATGTAAAGGATGTAAAGGGCGATCGCAACCGGAAATAACAAAAATATATTTTAAAAATAACTGTTAGAGTGAACAGGAGATCAATCTTCCTTTGTCCAAAATGCTCATAGTTTTTTAGTAATATTTGCAATTAGGGTAGTGCCTAGTGAAACTTGAAAGTTGCTTGTAAATGTCATCGGTTTCAGACTGGTTTGCGTTTCACTGATGTTTATTTGGACCGAGCTTAGTAATAAAGATGAGCAAATTCGTAGATGTGCAAAAGCAATTAAGGCATTTTATGTTTGCAATTGTTAGTGAAAGGCAAGAGCTACGCAATTTGCTGTATTTCAACAGGATAATACTGATAGGCCCTTCTAAGTATAGCTCGGATAGCCATATAATTAGCGAAGGAATATGACGATATATGATGCCAATTTCTAAGAATGCACATACGAGTAGCAGAAAAGGTTGCCATAAAGGGTTTCTGGGAATTCTCGTTGCATTCAAGCAATAATTAATGTTTTGAATGTCTCGTTTGCACCAAACCAGATTTCGTATCGCTTCAGTGTACCAGTGTGGGGATCAATCATTCCCTCGGGTATATTACGTCTGATAACAATTTTAAGAACTTAACCTATAGCAACCAGGAAGTTACCACAGGTCAAGTAAGTAAGGCTTCATTACCATCTTAGTTATTGACCCAAATGAATGCAACTGAGGCCAAGCATGTAATTATAGGCAGCGGTTGTAATTAGATGAGCCTTTCCAGACTTTGTTTATATGAATATGATTCCTCAAAAGTTCGGTCATTGTCAAAAGCAACTACCTGAAAAGCACAGCTTGCAATCTGTATAATGCAATTTCAAAACTGCCCATTATCATCGACATTATGCACAAATCCTTAAGGATGATTAATCCCACATATTTTTTTAAATATCAATATGCAATACAGTACATGTATCTGTATATGTGCACGCAACAATTCCTGCAGTAATCAAACGAATGGCATTGTAACATTCATCATAGGTATAATGTTGCAGCAATGCGAAAGCAATTCGAAACCCATTCACAGGGGTAGCATGATTAATAAGACCTGCCTTCACCCATTCAGGCCAGATCGGCAATAAAATTGCATTAAATAGTAATCATGTAACGTCAATTTTTCCCGCTCAAATTAGCGGTGAACTCTGCGTGCAATTTTAAACAGCCAAGTTCAATGACCCCATCCAGGGTCGCCTGGCTTCGTGTTTTCTATTGGCAAGTGGTTGGCAGGAGAAAAAAGGCTGGGATGCGAAGACTGAGGAATGCACAAAGATGCTGAATAGATGAATCTAAGGAATCTGCCCGGGTCCGTGTGGACTCGAGCAACACCCCAGTCTCAATGAAATCAATAACGAAAACCCCAAATTGAGCCTCCTAATTTTTCATCCTCGAACACAGACTCAGGGGGGCTGCAGTTCCAGCGGCAGGGTTCATTAAACCTGCTGCAAATGCATTCATTTCCCCAGAAATTGTTGTAAGGAAGACGCCAACGGATGCCAGGCCCTCGAATTCTTACTTTCGTTGCTAATCTCATTGAAATGCCACTAACGGCGTGGACATGAATACGAAATTGGATCTTTGGGAAGACATGGCCTATCATGGAGAAACATGCAGATGAAGGCAAATATGGTCTAGACGCCGAGCAATCTATCCACCAATGTTGGATAATTGAAAAAATTGGAAAACTACACGTAAGTCTTCGATGAAGCTGTTTACGCGTCGTAAACAATGCAATACTAAACACTTGAATGACTGAATAAATATTAGAATGTTACAAGGTATAAGTCATGTTAGCAGGTAGCATTCAATATGGGTTTTTTAGGATCGGATGAAATGCACTGTAAATACATTTACAAAACAACATTGCTAAACTACACCCTTAAAGGTGGCTTCTCCAAAGGCTCGGAGGTTGGCATTGATTGCCTGGTGGTTTGAATAAAATCACAAATTACAATACTTAGTTTGGGTTAGGCTAGGTTAATATACAAACAAAGAGAGCAAATTAAAACCAAGAAAGCAAACAAATACTATCATTCTTACTGCGATGTATCATACGATCATATATAGCCAGAGATCATTTTGCATATAATATCTTTTAAAATAATTTATTCCCAGAGAATATTCTAATATGCTTCTTAAAACCACATTTGGAAAATGCATCGCATATAGCATTTAAGCGCTCGTTTAAGTTGGAGAGTTTAATTCTGCCTCTATTATTCCTAATGCCAAATGTATCGAAATAGGCCAGACATTCGCATTTCTAATAAAACATGCTGCGTCAACTGAATCATAGAATGTAATTTCCACCTGATATTACTATTTTGATTACTTCTGAAACCAACCTTATGAAAGAACATCCCAGCTGTGTTATTCGCGAAAGAGCCTTTTTACATCAAGCACATTACTATCTAAGTTAGATAACGCCTGTTTTCATGAATTGCGATGAATATTTTAAAAAAGCAAACCGCGCTTATCCTTCTACCAACAAACCCCCAACTAAGCTTATATGTTATTCTAAATATTGAGGAAAATGAGCATTCTAGCGAGGATTTCAATTACCCCCATTCGCATATTGAGTGTGATGGATATTGAGTTTCCGCCTCGAATGCTGCACAACAATCACAGGGAAACAATTTCATACACGTTTTTGACGTTTCGCAAAATTTCTTAGACGCAAACTTTTCCACGATGAACTAGCGGTCTAGTCCAGGTGACGTTCAAATTCAGGGTGGCGGTCCATTTTTCGATGTCATGGACATTACTGCAGTATTATTTTACAAATTTTATTTTTGGAAATCAGGCGTTTTAATTGCCCAAAAATACCATAAAATCCCCTTTCCTGACCTGGTTGTAAACCATGTACCCCTATTATTTCGAGAATTAATCCCTTCCTCACAGTTTCCCTTGTTGCAAGTCAAGGAATGTTGAAAGTTCAGAAGGTGTGTGGCGTTCAAATACAGGGTGGCGCTCTATTTTTCAACCCTCCGCCTGTGTGGCGGTCTATTACAGGTGACGTTCAAATAGAGGTTTTAGGGTAAATAATATGTTTAAAAAAATTATTTATCACATATTTTTTTCCATATGGGCTCATTGCATATTCAAATTATGTTCACGTATTTACAGATATGGGCATATGTGTATCTGGTGAAGTTGAAATTAGAGGAATGCGTTGGATGACTGGGCACCAAAAAAATGAGATGTGAAACAATCAGTGACAAAGTAATCACGACCCAGTAGGACAGTTGCTTGGAAATCACGTGTCAGCCCCCAAACTGACGAACGAGGATCATCCGGTTTTGTCAACTTCAAATGTATCGCAAAGTCAACCCTCGCAATCGCCTGGAAGTTTTCCAATCGCAATAAATTCCGCTTAGCCAAAGGGATGACAAAGATTTGAACAAGAGCGAAATGAACGGAAAAAGCAAAAAAGGGAACGGATCAGGAACAAACACGCCCGGAAAAAACGTCAAATTGACGCCTTGATCCGAATCAGGTCACACTGGAGTAACGACAAACAATGGACAGAAAAGATGGAGTTCACCTCGGAAGTTGGACGTGTATATCGCTGGAGACATCTCCACATAAAAAAGTTCATAAAAAGAGGGAGCAGGCGCTCAGACGTAATCCAATTCAAGCAATAGGGAAATCTGACAAATTCCCAAAATGCGTTAAATAAATTTATTTATAAATAATATCACCATAGTAATAAACTGCATCGTTTTCAGCCACCAAATATGTATACTTTGCTCGTAATTTGATTTTGAAAAATCACTAAAACGGCAGACTTTTGAATCGGAATCAAATGGCGCCAAATTGTTGATGACGTCATCAGCTAGATAACCACGTGGTACATGGCCCATCGAAAGTGATTGAATTTTGATAATTTTGGACAGATATGCTAATTTCAAATGAAATTAAATGTTTTAATTCAAAGTTTATATTGGTGGTAAGTTCCTGCGCTATATAAAATGAAAAGACATTTCGTTTTTAGAATTTTTCCAGATATTCTTTTTTTTTGCTAACGACAGTAAATCTCTTATATTCCTAATCAGACGGCAGGTGCTGCCATCTATCGCCCATAAAGTAAAAGAAAAGGTCAAACATAGAATTATCGTTTTTATTAATATCATATACATTTCCATAAGTTGTCAAAGAGCACATCCCATAAAACGCAAGTCCCTGTTAATGTTTACAAAAAAAATATTTTAATATGTTGATCAGGAAAGGAGAAATTGTATTTGGTAATTTTATGCAGGGTGTCCCCAAAGTCACGTGGTACTTTCAATTGGCCTTAAAATACCATACAAAAAAAAACAGATTCGATTATCGTCGCAGGTGCATAGGTCACGTGCCCATGCTATCGCAATGGATATCACCTGAATAAAGCTGGTGACGTCATATAAATTGCCTGTGCCCGTTTTGAGATGTCGATTATTTTCCGTTTTCAACTATCGATTTGGGCAGGAAAAACGTATGATGATGAAAACCAAAATGCTACACACACACATATATAAATACCAAACTTCATTTTCAAACCATCAAAAATTGTGAGATTTCCCTATTCTAAGTCAAAGATGCAAAATCAATTCTCAAAGTCCTCGCTATGACAACCCTGGCTAATTTCCGTGCATCTTATATCAATCCAAAAGATTACAGTCTCCCAATTGCTAGGTTTGCTGCGCAACCTGCAATTGTTTGTAATGGACGGAACGTCGCCCATATATACACAAAGCCCAGACAACGTAATTAACCTTTAGGTTTACATGTCATCATGGCCGCCTCTGGTTACCACGCCGACGATAATAAGTGGCAATAGAAGGCAGAGTTGAACAGGGTTTTTAATAAAAATGTTTCCCCGGTGTCAATTGATTGTTGTTAGCACTGCTCATTCCTAGACTCTTCATAATGAAGAGCAAACAGCAAGAGTGGAGGACGCGAGATATCCAATCCGTAGTCGAGTTAATTAAGCTGCTCGATATTGCTCGGATAACAAATGGTGGGTCCAATTTCGCCCTGTTTTGGGTCATCGTGAACGTTTCAACAGCCTCTACGTTATTCCGTGGTTATGCCATGCTTGCCTAAGCCATTATTAAGGTTACGAGCTTTTTGTTTGGTGTAATTACCATTAGAAAGCCAAACATTAGGGAAAACACTATACGAGAAGCTAACTCGACGTAATTTGCCTAATATCGAAATCTTGTAAGCGAAACGTTCACTTGCAGTCGAGGTCAAAAAAATTTCTACTTTTTTATCCTTACTACAGCTTTTTGATTAATAAAAATGTTTATTTTGTTCAAAAGTTAATTTAAATCTTGTGTCATTACTAGTTATTCCTTATTCGTAATTATGTTTGTGCATAAAATGTCACCATTTCCTTCTACTTTATATTGTACAAAGTACCTTCTTTTTACCTAAAGTAAAACATTTAAATGCAATAATGTGCACGTACACTATCAGTATAATTAACTACATTTTGGAATACCATGGAAGGGGCATTATTACATTAGTGGTAATACATTAGGTAAGGCAATACTTGCTTTGTAATACCGTGTAAATTGCCCTATACTTCCGTACATTTGTGACCAATTTCTGGTCAGACCAAGCATTGAATGCACCCACACTGTAAACTGTAAAGGTACAAATGCAGTTTTTGTGGGGTACAAATGTAGATTTGCACCCCCAAGGGGATGAAGTGATTTAAATATGCACCTAGGAACACATGTCAAGGGTACAGGTTCAATCAACATATGTACCCATAGGGTGTGTATATAGTTTCAAAACATTTGTACTTTTTCCGTTTAGAGTGTAAACTCTTACATACATGTATTTCAGAAATTTATGAAGGTAGAAGGTAGAGAACCGAAGCATCTGAGTTTAAGCTTCTTGTTCCGTTACAAGTAATATTCATAACACATGGAACAGAAAATATCACAGCTCTGTCAGACTCCGCATTTATTTCGGCATAGCACTTGAATCGGCTCCTTCCTTGTCTTGTTTATGCAAAGTACAGTTCAAAATGCAACTTTGCCAGTTGTTAATGTGAAGAGAGGCCTTAAAGTACTTCGGAGAGACGCAATTTCAGAAAAGTGCCAGTTCTATGGGCCATGTATTTTCCGTCTGCAACCACGCACGTGTTGGTGAATCAGATTTGAAAACGTTAGTGTTTTGCATAAGCATCTTAGCACTATCACTAAGTAGTGCAAACCGGTAAATTAAGCATTTGCTACAATCATTCGCTACTTCATCTACTTTAGGCTTTCGAGAATTTGATCTATATTTCCAACAGAATTCTTGCCGTCTAATTAAACGAGAAGGCATAAAAGTGACATAACTCAGTTATTGTATTTACGTACACTGTATCAGTCTGTATGACAAGCTATGTACTGAAAATGTCACAATATTACGCTAGAATTGATGCAATTATTTTTCGCATTTCAACAGTTGGACTGCGTAAACAGTATGTTTACATGTATGTTACATTTCTTTTTTACACGAAATTTTGCGATTGGGTTATTATTAACAAACATTTTAACAATGACCATGCAATAGTATCTTTTTGCTAATTAAACGCACTTTCAAAGTTACTTAAAGGATCCTGTAAGGAGAAATGAATATATACCCACGATGTCATCGATGTCAACGATGTCTATAAAACACCGTGCAATTAAATCAGTGGCTCTAAAAACATGTTTGGCAAAAAACTCAATAGAAAAACGTTCCAACTTTCAGCAAACTAACTAATTTTATACGACTTCCCTTTCGAAGATTTCATTAGGAAAGTGGAAAAATAAATGTTTTCCGCACCTGAAAGAAATTTTATTTCCTATAAAAGTTAACCTATTGAAATTGGCAGATATAAATAAACGTTTTTATGTTGCTGGACAAACGAATTGTAAAGCTTTTTAAAACGTTAAAGGCGGGCATGCATTTAGCGGATTTCTAGTCATACAATAAACCAAAATGGAGTACTTTCTTAAATGGCTGCAGAGTGCATTAAGGACATTAATAGGGAGGTACAAGGAATAGTTACGAGAATGACTGAAATGATCGATTCAACAAATCCTATTCGCTAAAAGTGAAGTCTGTAGCCTAAGTGCAAATTAATAATTGATTTGACTTCACAATGAAAATTCGGATAATCAAATTGTATAATTTCATCCAAGTCGCTATTTTGTAGGGCTATTCGCAATTTCAAATTAATTGCAAGCTATGTGAATTTTCAAAAGTAACAAAAATAGTAGGCCAAAATCTCGTCTCTTATGCAGTTACCCACGTCAGAATTTGAATCGCGAAGCAGCTTATACGCCTTTTTTGGAAACAAAACTTGATCCATGATTTAGAAATTCCAGCAAAACATTTCACTCGACTGTAAAGAGGGGTTATGGCGTCTATCCCAGTGCTAATTGAACCACTCGACTATCTCCATAGGCTTATCTTCCCAACGTTAGATAAGTTGTTTTGTTAGCGGGCCATAATATCAGCAATAGTATTTAAGCAGGCTAGCGTTAAAGTGGAGCAAATCCATTTCATAAATCACCACAAGATATACGCAGGTTTACAAAGAGAATGTTCTCAGAAAATCCTTGCACAAATTGCCCAACGTCTTTCAAGAACCTAACGTTGGTGCAGTGTTATGAATTCATGAAACGATATTCAAAAACAAAAACATGAAACGATAAATAAATTACACAATTAACAAGTCATTTTATGGACATCATTCATTTGCTTATGTCCGTGAGTAAACTGCTTTTGACGAAATAACAATTACAAGTGGGTTGCTATTTTGAACCGATCAGCATTTGCATGCAAATGTAACACTGATTGAATAAATTTCCATTACACCAAGTCTTTAGAGTTGCGAGTTTACCTGAACATGATTTACCAATCCAACCGCACTATGCCGAAACACAAAGAAAGTTTGCTTAAGTTAATTAAAAGCACGTGAAATATGGTTACATGCATGACTTGCATGTAACCCTTCCCTCTTTTCCTGATCAACATATTAAAATATTTTTTTTGTAAACATTAAGAGGGACTTGCGTTTTTTGGCATGTGCTTTTGACAACTTGTGGAAATGCATATCATATTAATAAAAACGATAATTCTATGTTTAACTTTTTATTTTGCTTTATAAGCGATAGATGGCAGCACCTGCCGTCTGAATGGGAATATAAGAGATCTAGAATCTGGAAAAATTCATAAACCGAAATGTCTTTTCATTTTATATAGCACAGGAAGTTACTATCAATATGACCTTTGAATTAAAACATTTAGTTTCATTTGAAATTGTCATATATGCCCAAAATTATCAAATTTCAACTGCAAAAAAATCACTTTCAATGGGCCTTAAGGTATCCTAAGGTCTGTTTGTAAACGTAATGCAACCTTAATTACTTCATGAATGGTCAACCCCATAACTCGCACGAAGTGGTGAAGAGCAATGTGGTTAAAATTTTGTCCATTTACTGAAAATGGACGGGGTGCACTATTCCACTTAAATTGATGAAACAGAACAATCATATAAGAAACTTTTGTTGTCTAAGATACTACGCATGTCAGGATCTATTAAGTGAGTTGCTTTATTGTTTACCACATGCTCAACGTCCACAAAAAAAGGAAGGAGAAGGAAACATGATCAATGAAGAGCCCTTTAACCTCACATAAGCAGCCGTGACAAATCATTTGGGAATATATTGTAGCTGCCCGAATGCTCGTTGCAGAACGTCCTGAAAACCTTTTTGTGGACGGTTTTTGCCTCAGAAAATACACTGTAAGTGTACTTCCGGACCAGATGCTGGCTGCTACAAATGGAAAGCTTTATTTAGATGACATTTTATTAAGGAGAAATGAAAAGGGCTTGATCCTCGTATTTCCTGTTGACACATCTGCCATGTCCCTGAGTCTCCCCATTTGCTTTCTTATTTTCTCATCTTCTGAAAACCGCCATCCGTTTCGCCGAAATTGTTTTGTATTTATCTTTTTCCATAAGAGTAAACAATGAGCGAATTACTTAAAAAAGCCAGCGAGTCATCAAGCATGAATTTTGCAACCTTTACAAATTGGACAGTTGAAGGCGCTTTAAGGTCGTTGTCCTTTAGGAAGACATCGCTTTGTTCCGCTCATTTCACTGTTTTATTATCAAGTCAAATGTGAGATTTCCAGGCTTATCTAATCCGAAAACCAACAAAGCACCGCTGCTAACAGTGATTGCTTCTCTTCAAGGGGCAACTTTGATGTAACGCGCATGCATTACACACTCCCTGGGTGGAAAAATGTAATAGGGCCATGTATGGGATTATATATGTCATATATTCCCATGTATGTGCCATGTATGGCCATGTATATGGCCATATTTGGCGTCTTGGAAGCAATATATGCTCATGTATGGCCACACATTAGACCATATATGGGGTTTGGAAAGCCCTATAAGTGTATGTATGGCCATGTATAAGACCATATATGGGGTCTGGAATGCCATATAAGACCATTTTTGAGTCATAT
>JAQFYZ010004296.1:0-11340 GCA_034695085.1 Cylindroiulus punctatus | reverse complement strand
CAATATTTCAAAATAACCTGTTAAAAATTTGTGGAAAAAAATGAACAGGTTTTTAAAAAAATTTACAAAACGGACACTCCTGTTATCTTTTTTTTTCCACACCCACAGACCCCCCTGTGGTTCATCCAGTTTTATCCCTTCAAAGGGCACCCAAATTTCAAGTGCCCTGCGCTCCCAAAAGTCTTAATCCAGCACTGAGTACCATGGAGTATATATGTACCATAGTATTAGCATCTTTGTAAATTTTGTTGCTGTTTTTCCGATCGCCTTATTGAGTTGGAAAAAAAATTGAACCCACTAAACTATTTCAAAGTTTACTTAAAATCGCATTTAAAGTGCCTCAAAACTTATAATCATGCTTTTCCTTTTTAAAAATTTTCCGGGGGAGGACCCCCGTACCCCCTCTCCCTTGGGGGGTATTCCATACCCCCCAAACCCCCCGGTGGGCAACGCCGAATCACGTTTACCATCCAAACCAACTTCCATCCTGGTGTGTATGCGCATTTTTTGGTTAGCTAAACTAAATACCATTTACTCTATAGATTACTTTGTAAAAATCTAATATTATACTGTACTTGCAGCAAATACAGCTTATCCAGTTATTCATGTACATGTACTTCAAAAAATAAAGTTTCAAAAGGCCCCGCGGGGAAACTTTGCACAGGGCCCCGCAAATATTCGGGCCGGCACTGGGTCTGATACATTCATCTGTTGGCATTCTTTGCAACATAGATCCCTTGGAATTTCATGTCTTCAGTTCATTTACATGAAGCTGCCCATCAGAAGGGCAATTCATGTCAGCTTATGAGCCGTTAGGAGAAGCCCACTTTCTCATCGCGTCTATGCTGTAAAAGGGCATATATCGAAGTAGCCATTGATTTTATGTTATAAGAAAACGAGCCATCCTTGCACACAGTACTGCTAAACTATAGGTTATCAAGAACGGGAAAACTGTTTAGCAAAGTAATATGGAGCACAGAGCAGTAACAGTACAGGAGCAGTAAGTACACCACTTAGTTCAACAAATTTTTCTTGGTGGGCTGACAACAATTTGTTTAATACATGTAGCTGTCATCTGAAACTGGAACACAATGTCAAACTTCCTGGTCACAGAATGCGAAGTAGCACATTTCAATTTCCTCCTGAGCTCACTCCTAACCAAGTACTCGTCTTGAGCTATTGCGAATGAGCCACAGAAGGCCACATTTCAGAAACAGTAACCACCATCGACAATTTAATTTACATTCAGTTTTTCCATACATGACACTTCTTTCACCTATAAGTGAAACCTTCAAAGGTGCTAAATTAAGCTCGCCGTCTATTTTTGGCAGTAAAATTAGGGTGTTTTTTTAAAAACAAATCCAATGAAGATTAACCACTGAACATGAAAACTAGGGCGCCACATTGGAAAGTCACTTCTTGCGTCATGAGCCACGCATGTGGTGTGAATGCCAGTCTGCCAATTAGCATATGTCGTTAGCACCACTCATAACAACAACAACAAAAGTAAAAGCACCAACGTCATTTTGCATCACTGCCAGACTGATCCATGACTTTCACTTCTGCTACCTGTCAAACTGGCCACAGGTCATTATCAAATCCTGCGTACACAGAAGAAACTGGGACATGGAAACCTGTCTGGTTCGCAGTCCAACAAACCTGTAGGCCTACAGAAGTAGTACATCAAAACAAGAATAAACTTCTCTGATCATAAATTCCCCCAATAACATTATATCACCCCATTTCTATCACTCCATTCTGTCAAAAGTACACATTTTACGTCTTGCTTGTCAAACATCATTGATCAGAGTAAGGTTTCAGTTTATGAAAACAGCAGTCCATGACAAAAATGGCGGTTTAGGTAAGCAATATAGTAAGGAAATGAGGAGGAAGTGCAACTTGTTTGATTGAAAAACAGGTATTAACAGGTGAGTTGCCAATATGTATCTGAGATGCTTTCACCTTAATATAATGCCTACGGTGCTGCCACCTAGGAGCGTCCATGTAATGCTAGTAGCTATTCGCTAGTGGAATACAATACAACCTTCAACATTGTGAAAATATTGCCCAAATTGTCACCTTTTTTGGCTTTTTGTACTTTTTTTCTTTGTGGGCAGTGTTAAATTATTTATGAAGAATCGATGAAAATTGTACTTTTTAGGTTCTTGAAGGTTGGGCTCAAAACAACAGCAAATAATGTTATTCCACAGCCACAGCCTTACAGAAATTAATCTGCGTAATGATAATTAGGTTTCTCAAATTAATTTCGTTTGAAATTCTGGTAAAATTGCAGGAATGTCAGAGGGAGATTGGAGAAGGTAACTGGAAACCTCATCGGTGCTCTTGTCGACACCTTGCTTGAACACAAATGACGTAAACAAATGCGAAATAACAGATATCATATGATGACATTCGGTACTGTTCAGGAAGTATTGTTTTATGCCAGGAGGTTTCCGGTTATATTTTCATATATTGTGTTCAAAATTGATTGATAAGAACCTAAACAAAAGGCTTAAAATAGGCTGACGAAGCTACCAAAATTGTGTTTGCTACCCATTTTAGAATGCCCTGTTAGAAGAAGTCCACTTACAGTGTCTATGAGCAGGGACTATTCTGTAGTTCAACTAGGAAACATTCCGATGGATATGTGGACTTCTTGTAACAAGGCATACTGTCGTAGATAAAAATTCCTAACAAAATAAACATGTTTCCTTATTAAACTGAACTGACAAATCGACTTTTGATAAAATTGTCTTTGATATGAAACCAAAATCAGGCAGCTGCACATAAAATTCATATTATCATACAAGCTTACAATAATGTAAATGTATAATAGTTGTCCCATTTACAGCCTAGTAGGGTAAAAGTGAGTTGAATAATGGATTTGACAAGTTGACAATTAAATTGGTCACTAGATCGACTTCAACCATGGGATTCCCTGACTTTTTTCGGAACATTTTCAGGCATTTCTCTGGTTTACCTTCACTGAAACGCTGGACTATATATTAAAATGGGCCTGATGAATAAAACAGCGTTTGTATACATTCAGGACAGTTTGTCAAGTCCTCAACGCCAGCTGACAGGTGAATCAATACATAATTTTCCGATAAACTCTTGATTTATACCTCCAATTAAACGGTTTTTCGCCTTTTATCATCAAACCATTTGGACAAACCTAAACTTCTAATCTTCGTTCGAGTCAATTAACTATGATTAATTGGGTCAATTAAGATTATTGCTTTGAGACGTCATGGGCGTGCACCACGTGATGAAAATATGAGATGAATTTGGAAACAAATTCACAAACTGAAATTTAGGTCGCTTATTTGTAACCTTTTGAGCTTATTTTTGGTGCATATAAACCACAAATTGAGAAATTAAACTGAAACGTCTCATTAAGTGCTTCCCATGGACGTATGCCAATAATGCCATAAACCTTTTAATAACAAGTTAATTGTACATAAATATGAATAATTTGGCCAATTTACTACCGGAATTGACATGAAAATGAATTATCCCCAAAAGCAAATCAAGTATATTTAACTGCAATTAAGCAAATAAAGCCAACGAGCAGACTGAACATAAAAAGTGACTTTGTGCCATTTCTCAAAATCCATCTTCTGCTGTCATTGGCTATCTCACATCACGTTGCCTAGCTACAGCCAATGACAGCACGGACTCAATGTTGTAGCATTCTATTTTTATTTTGCCATCAACCATACCTGCTGACCTAGAAATTGACAATGCCTGTATATAAATAAATAAGACGGTGATGTCAGTTTGTATTTTTAATGAGTTTCTTTGAGTAAGATACCTCACTGTAAGTAAGCCTGCATGTGTACTTGTTTCACACACCTTTACTTGAGTATACTTGAGAATAGCTATGGAGAGATTTCATTCAAGGTACCCAAACTAGGCAAGTACATGTATGTGCAACAAATAGCATGTCAACAGTTTAAACAGGCTTAATGCATGAGGAAGATGTACATGTAGATCTGGTTTTAGCAAAGAAATAGACCTTACCATCAAAGACCATGTTATTTTCTATGAGACTGAGGATTCTGTGTCTTGAATTCTCCATGTTTACTTGAATTTACCGTGATTCACCAGGTTTAGATGCGAACTAAGATACCTTAATCTAAGTAAGCCATGCATGTGCTCTTATTTGGATAACTTAACTTGAGTATACTTGAACAAATCCGCATGGTGCGACATACCAATGGCACTCGTACCAATCAAGTACATGTATTTGAAACATGTCAGTTAAAACAGGTTTAGTGTATGGGAAAACTATCTGGTTTCAGCAAACTCAGAGAGACCACACCCCCAAGGTCAGTGTTGTATTTCAACATGTGACCACCAGGCGACAGATTGGCAAGTCATGCAAAATCACACCTAATGACTGTAAGGGAGCATTACTTAAGGCGAGTAATGCATGCATGTAAAAAGTTAACATTAATACTCGTGAATTTTAGGCACAGCACATGTGTGGAAAGGTCATTTCGGCAATAACCACAAGGCTACTTGGCACATAAACGAAAATCCTTGATTGCAGTTTAATGAGAAAGTTGGACACTGCTATTAAATGTTTTATGTAACTACCCAAACAATCCTACATGTACATGTATAATCACCGCTGCGTGCCATATATTGGTACGATAAATATAGACCAGACTGGTCAAGAGTTAAATCAAGAATACAAATTAGGGTTCCTCGAATGACTTGGCTATAACAGAGCACCCCACAACAACAAGAACAGGAAACTTGTATTAAAAATTGTTTCGCTTTGCATTGACCTTCCTTCAACGTTTATGTATCTACCATTTTGATATTAGAAATTGCATTCATTTACAGATACATGTAGCTACAAAATAATTCTTTGAATGCGGGCATGTAAGCCAGTTTACCACTGTTCACATGCTTTAAACCAAGTCACATGGCTTGCCATTAAGTCTGTCACCTGAACTTCCTGAAGTTGAAATGTTTCAAAACACCAGAATCCTCTGCTCCATACAGAAGCACCATGAATCTTCCCCATACGTTTTAAAATTCATAAAAAAACGATATCACGTGCTCATCTCAAGTCTATTTAACTGTTTACATGCATGTTAACTTGCAGTGCCCTGAATGAGAACCACCCTCTATCAATTCTGAAATGAAGAATGATGTAAAATGGTTTCACATGCATGACCTTCATAGATCAAAGCATGCAAACGGTGATATACATTGTACATGTCTAGAGTTGTAAACTTGATTTGAGAATCTGCATGTTTTTTTTTTCATTCATTGCACCTCTAGCCAAGTGACTCTATAGCCAAGTTGCCCTGAATAAAATTACCCCCAAGTCGACTTAAATGAAGTAGGCTCAACTATCAATATACTTGTATATACATGGTTTTACATGCATGACCTAATTAGATTAAAGCATGTAGACAGTGACTACCTTGAGTTGTAACTTGGTTTGAGAATCTGCATGGGGGCTGTTTCATTCATTGCAGCTCTAGCCAATAACTTACAGTACATGTAATAACATTTTAAGGTACCTTAAACAGGCTTTATTTGAGTCGAGCAAAAGTTTTCGGGAGCTTTGCAACAGCAAAATTAACCTACATCACAGAGTAACTTGGTGTAAGCTAAAAAATTCCTTAAGGTACATGTACATGTAAAAAAAATTCCATTACATTACATGTACAACAGATTTAGCTAAGGCGCTCCTACAGTATACAGACTGTGTGAGGACGCACCATAAATGTACGAACATAACACCATGCATTGCGCATCCGTGTCGAGAAAGCGAAGCCAAGGCAAGTTTGTTATCAAAACACGACCTTGACCAAGAGCTTTGCTTTGGCGTCCATCGTTCCAAAACACGCCAAACAGCATTTCCGCACGCCCTGTACTTAAGTTCGCACTCAGCAGCCTTGGAACGAAAACAAGCCACAAATGTCGGTGACGAATCCAGTGCCAGCAGACAGCTGGCTGTTAAAAGCATCTTGGAAAAAAAAAACTACTTAATATGCAAAAGAAGAACAACTAGCAGTGAAAAATCAAGGCCGTGGCCATTTCCTATAATGGAACGCAGACAAAACATAAGGACAATTGGAAATGGAGAAAAAAGCCTTTGAGGATTTCCCACCTGAAAACCTTGATTTAATTTCACCTTTTCGCATTTGTGGTCCACCTGGCACTTTATTGTACGTTACTTTCGCTAGTTAAAAACTGCCCAAACACAAAGGCCGTCCCTAATTGAGCGTTTGGGGATAATGGCGCGTTTGTGAGCTGGTCTAATTAGCACGTTGGGCCCGGAAAACCCTCCGCCAGAGGAAAGTCCTTGAATCTCAATGCTGACTTGAGATCGAGAAACGGTGATCCGAGGTTGACGTCCGGTTGCACCACCAGGATACGATGGGTCAAATGTAATTAAAGTAACAGTTATCTATTTTTTATAAGATAGATCAAGAAGATAGCCTCAAGAAGATGCCTATGGTGGCGCCACCTGGTAGTGGGTGCCGACAGAAAGTAGTCCCTCATTTAGTGACCCTGAAAGCAGTCTGAAAGCGTGCCTGCAAATGAGGTGCTTGGAATTTCACCTTGATTTCAATGTGATAGTTAGTAGAAAGTAACGTTTCCCAGTTTACTTGACCATGTGCAAAGTAGGAAGTTACGTCAGAAAAAATGGCTGCCATTCCAAAATGCTTCCTTGGCTGCTTTTGCATGAACACTGTACATGTGCTAACCAAGAGCACAGAAAACCATGAAAAAACTCCATACAAGCAAGCACTAAAGCTATTTTACAACGTGTTACTATTGTGTGGATCATGATAGTTTACATGACTTGCCTTACAGTCAGTTGCACGGGCTCGATTTCATTAAATATGAGTGGTGTGATGAGTCCGGGATTAGTACATGTAGTTTCATGTCCCATGATATGGAAACCTCAACTCCTCGCAGCAATCCCTCAGATTCATCAACTCCTCACACTTCATTTTTTAAGAAACCGGACCCAAGTGACAAGAATTTAAAGCAAGTCATGTAAACAGATAAAACCAGATACAGCATAATTTCCCTATTCGTGCAAACGCATGATGTTTGCTTGGTTTAAAGTGCCTTGGGTAAAACCACTCCAACAGATTATTAACTAAGTGTACTTACTGTAAGTCAGTCAGCTTCCCAGTTTCCCAGTCAGCATGGTGTACAGTATATTCCAAAAAAATTAATACGTGTCAAGCTATTGACCTGACCTCCACAGTACGGCAATAAATATTGATTCAAGCTTAATGTGGTGACACATTTCTAATAAATTATTCATACTTCGTGTGTATTCCATTTTGCTAATTGTTATTACTTTCAAGACAAAGGTTTTCATGTTTGTTGAAACCTTTAGTGCTTCGAAATCCAACTGCGTGGGGTAATTAAGACAACGTTCTGATTTGTTAAGCAGCTTATCCTTGCTTTAATCAGGCGTTACACAAAACGTGGTTTCTCAGGCTGAATTATTTCTTTTTATCTCTTGGATAGGACGCTGACCTTTTTAAAAAAGAAATGGGGAAAGGGTGCTGCTTTTTATGAAGCAAAGGATTCTGGGTGTTTTGAAACATTTCCACACCGTGTGAAGGCCTCAAGGCAAGTCATGTAAACGCGCATCTCTAATGACTTCGTGCAAATGAGCTTTAACTCGCCATAAATAAGGCCTTATCACACCATAGTCTGTCACCTGGTGTTTATATGTTACAAAACACCCAGAATCATGACATGTGGTTCATAACAAGCAGCACCACGTTTATTGTCTCAGATTTACCACAAACGCAGGGAACCGGAAGTCGTATCAAGTCATGCATGTTTAAACTGTTGACATGCCATTTGTCTTTACTAACTTGAGGTACCTCGAATCAAATCACCAAATGTCCACCAAATGTCCATTTCCAAGTCATGTAAATTAGATAAAACAGGTTTACACATTTGACTTAGCTTAAATATCTTAGTCAGCATGTAAACGTTTTGGTGGCAGTTGAGGTCCCGCGAAAAAAACCACCCCATGTCGACATCCAAATCGATTATCTTCAAGTGAAGTAATGGGAGATGAAACAGGTTTACACGTACGACTTAGCTTAGATATCTTAGTCTGCATATAAACATTTTAATGGCAATGGAGGTGCCTCGAGCCAAACAATCCCATGATGACTTCCTAATCAAATTTCCTCAAGTCAAGTAAAAGCAGACGACACAGGTTTGCATGCACGACTTACTTGGCTTAAATATCTCAGTCTGCATATAAACATTCTAGTGACAATGACGCGTATAGTATTCCAAATGCGTGCCAATGTCAAACACATACAGTGTACATGTACATGTACAGCGTGTATAGATTTTCATCGCTGATTTTCAAGGTGACCTGACGATCAATTTCATACATGCACTTGCTTCAATTTCCTTTCATTTGGGTGCTCAAAAATCCAAATTCACAATTCAAACACATCTTCAACACTTGGAAAGAATTTGTTCTCAAACAACACCCATCGACAGGGTGTCGAAAATGCTGATTTTATGCGGTCGTTGGCCCATTTTCGCATTTTCGACCGAAATTCACCTTAAAATTACACGTAGTTTTTGGCTATTTACCTGGTGCGAGAAGCATCTACAAGCAACATGAGCAACCAGCAACATGCCATGCACTGTAGGTTATCAATCTTGAGTATGCATGCTGTACATGTACATGTATGCTCAAGCAGTTTTAGAGTCACCACTACCCTTCAGTGTTTGTAAGCAAACCAGTGACCTTTACTCTTTGGGTGCACACTTAGCAACTCATAAACTTCATGGGAAAGGTCGTTTCAGCTGTGAAAGCACGTCCTCAGTGCCATAAAAAACACCTAGCAACACATCGAACAGAGGCTGTGTTGCCAGTGCACCTTTAAGGTCACATTGACTTTTGGATGATCAGATTAATCAAGGCCGCTATGACTTATCAGCTGATAGCATTGCTTGCTTTGTGGGAGGCAGCAGCAGCGACTACATGTACTGTATGTAGTATTTCATGCTGGTGATAATACCTAATGTACATGTGCATGTGTTGCAGGACCTCTTCTGAGGAACTGCTTTTGCAATAATTATTGTGAGACAAAATAATGCTGATAAGCTTGTTTTACTAAAATATTGGTTGGGCTGATTTGCGTCCAGAACTGTAGAACCACAGCTAACGAGAAGCTGACCAACAGTGTATGAAATCTGTATGAAAACAGACTAAAATTTGTACCTAATATTTTTGCATTATTTTTCGTATCTTGAAACTCATAGATTTCATCTGTCTACATGGGCTATCACAATCTTCAAAGATGTCTCGACTTCTAAAGACATTTCAAACACTTCAATGGGACTTCAATTGAAGTCAATGTAAATGTTCCATTGCAGTTCCACTGAAGCTATTTCAAAGCTGACTACACAGAATTCAATGACTGCATGGGCAATCAGTCATCAAGGTCTTCATGACTTCCAATGAGATTCCAAAGACTCATATGGAACTTCAATGAAACATTGAAGCTACATGTATATCAGAGTTGACGTCACAGTCTTCAAGGACGTCTCGACTTACATTGTATAATGTAATAAGATTTTAAAGTGAATTCAGTAGAACTCAAATGTTTCATGGGAGTCCGCCTGAAGTTATTAGTCGGAAGTCCATGAAGTCCTGAAAGTCAATGTGTAGTAATGTGACTTCAGAATGTTCACTTGACTTCCCAAGTTGTTGACCCCCGTAAACAGCATGACGCTGGCCAAACAAATTATAAAATTCACTGTTTACATGCATGCAATATCGAAGATTCCGTAATGCTAGCCATGCATGTAAACCTGTTTTAGTTACAATTTTTTTACTGGACTCGAGTACAATTTGCTCCAAAGCACCTCGAACCAAATAATCCTGCAAGTTAAAATCGCCGCACATACCGTAGCATGCAAACCGATTTAAACAGGCTTAACTTGAGGCGAGTACGAGATCATTTTAGGTGAATTAAAGCTCGCGTGCAAACATACATGTAGTGACTTCAGTCATGCTTCAATGGGACTTGAAACGCCATGTTGCCATGTGGTAATTTTTATGCCAAAAACGCCACGATAAAAATCAGAATAAATAAACTGGTGGAAAAAAGTTGTCATGTTGCAAACGAGACATGACAACTTCGCAACTAAATCATCTCGAAGGAAGGCCAAGGCCAGCATAAATTTCCTGAAGAATTTGTCAGCTGATGCCAGACTTTGATACAGAAGTTGCTTTCAACTGAAATTCACTTCCAGCTCATATTTTGTTTGGCTCCTGGACCGATTTAGCCATTCAATGAAATCGTATTTTTAACTTCAGTAGCTGCTATCTTTGGCAACGAATTGGTAGCTGTTGCTATTTTCGTGCTAAAATTTCATTGAAACCAAGCATTTGAGATTCGTAAACACAGAGGGCGCCAGTGACAAGTATGCAGACTGTACATGGTGCGCCCAAAATTAACATGCTCAAATGAGCATGTGCATGATCCAAAAATATCATTTGAGTACATTTTATTAAGTGGTCAGTGACATCCTCCACCAAACACTCCCACAAAAGGCGATTAAAAACCGAGGGGATATTAAAATCCAAACCCCTGTTTATGTTAAGTTTGGGAAAATCTCAGGATTTCCCAAATAAAAAAATATATAGCGGTATTTTTGATACGACTTCCCATTATTTTTATGTCTTATTCCGTTATAAGAAGATTTAGAGATTTCAACGGTCATTACATGGTTCAAACCGGTTCCTCATCAGATTGCACTTCGTCGGATTTTTTTGGGATTCCCTGACCCCAGCACAGGCTAAAAACGTCAATCTTTTGTTTCCAGACATAACCGCGGGGTAAAGTAAGACTAAGATAAGACTTTTTTATGGTCAAAAATGGAAGCAGAAGATCCTTTAATAGCCCGCGTTTTTTAGATTTGCAAAAATTATTTTTTTAACGAATTCTTATCGGATTTCGACCAGCCATAAAAGGCGAATGGTGAGCATGAGCACCAACATTAATTCGAGAGTAAAACCTTCAAGATGTGCACGTGCGTCAAACATTTCTCTCCCTTTGCATGTTTGGGGAATTCACACAATTCAACTAAATGAAAAACGCACCCCAGAATCCCAATAAGCGGATAAAAAGTTCAGCTTAGTTAAACGTCACATTGCAGGGCTTCATTATACTACATGTATTTCCAAGTAAGTTTTAATTGGCCTTAAAAAAAACTTACACTTTGAAGCGAGGGGGCAACCACTCTTGAATTCCTGTGTACACAGCCTTTGAATTCCGTTAGAATTCCCACAGAATTCTATTG
>JAQFYZ010004295.1:0-11340 GCA_034695085.1 Cylindroiulus punctatus | reverse complement strand
TAACCAAACCTAACCTAACCTAACCTAACCTAACCTACCCTAACATAACAGGTAGTTCCGTTAATGGACAAGTACCCCATTTTTTTCTGCAAAGCATACTATTCGTTATATCGTACCATTCGTAACGTTGCGTGTTTAGCCCCCAGATCGATTTCATGAATATATTGAATGTTAAGTTGGAAATCCACAAAAGCACGGACCATTCTGAAGCAAATTAATTTGAAAATTGTTAATTAAACCAAGACGCTCACATTGCCAATTTGCACAAGGTTATTATTAGAAATATTAAAAACTTTTACTAAATGACATGCTACTAGAAAATGTTTTACAAAACGTAATGCTTACTAGAAAGTGTTAAGTAAAATGCTTCGAAATTGCACGTAGGGTTATCTTCATACAATCCTCCCTGAAATAAGATTAGAGAATTAATTAGAAAAAAATCGTTTGAACAGCATAATTATGAGCTAAAAGCCTAATTCCAGTAAGTTCAAATTAATCCTTTCAAAATTTGTAACGAAATTGTCAAAACTCAAGTAAAGTCGAGCCATATCTTAGTACGAAATGCATAAAAAACTTTTTTTGCGCATTTTTTTAGCATTACTCAAAACAACATTCAAGATGAAGAAGCAAATACAGATGACAAATAGTTATTTCTCAAGTTGCTTCGATAAACTAAATTCAAAATTATAGTTAAACTTAGTCAAAAATACAAACAGATTTTGTTAATCTAGATTTCAATTATCGATGGCAGATTCAAGGATGGCTCAAATGATCGAATCTTGTAGGGGCGAAATAGTACACGTATAATTTTTGAGGACCGATGAAGTGTTAATAAATAAGGTCCAGCTATGTTTCTCGCTCTAGTAATTCCCAAATTGTTTGAAAACACAAATTCTTCCACATGATGAGTGCGCGGGAAAGATAGCAGCTGCCCTCAAATAAAAATAACAAGTCGCTGTAGCTACTTGCAATTAAATATGCATGAAATGGTAGTTTGAATCAAAAATTGGTTTAAAAGATGGAATGGAAAATTTCAACTCACCATGGAATGCGCTATGCTGACCAATATTACGGAAATGTTCAAGTCCAATATTAGCCTCTGTAAAAATTATGAATGCAGAACCCGGTTGTTTACTTATGAAATTCAAATCAGGTTAGAACTTGTGCTAAAAAGACGGTCTCGATATTGCTTTCAAATAAATAAATTACATTTTCTTAAGTGCTCGTAGAACTTAATAACTTTTAAATTGAATATGGAGAACATCAGCCTCTCTCCATTGAAGCTGAATGATTTTTAGGAATAAAATAATCATAAGAACAGCTTTCAAATGAGAAGCTGAAGTAGTAAAACCTCATTTATATTCCGGTGAACATAGAGGAATGAATATCAAAAAATGCTCAAATTTGTAACAGCTTTTCCTAGGCTGCTTTCCCAAGGCTAACAGCTCATTTGGAGCAATAAATTCGGATTAAAAACATAGTTATGGTTTACGAGATTCTATGAAGACGGTGAAGGTACAACCACAGGCAATTTTAAACCCATAATTGAAAAGAAAGTATCTACCCGGATTAATTTAATTAACAGACTTAATTCCTTAACTGCTGAAACCACGACTCGTATAAATTTCCTCAAAAATGCACATTTACATTGAAAGAACCATCTTTAAAAGAGTTGAGGCATTGATAAGAAGTAATTTTTTCAACTTCGATGTAATACATGTCTAAAGAAAAACTTTGCTCACCTGAGAAAAATACTGGTATCTTTGAAACAGCCATATGACCAAAATAATCGCAAAACTGAAACCAAAAATAAATCACTGAAAAAGCATGCGAGTTGGCGAGAATTACAAAATAGTGTTTTTCAAATGGGTGCCCTTGTGATATGATTTTCAATTTAGATGTATTGATCCGCGAATCAGTCATTCAGGTTAAGGCAAATCTTATTAGAAAATACACGCATGGCTATTTTCCAAAAATGTCCAACTTAATCATATCGTCATCTATAGCAGTCGTTACTATAGAAACCCGGCGATTTCATCAATACATATTGAAATATACATTTGCTGGATGTCGAATTCAGAGTTCGATTTGCTTGACTTGGAAACCAGTTTATTGCATGGTGAAATAAGCTTACTTTAAATACACAAGGGTTTCTTTCTGGTTGCCTTCTCTGATATTTAAGCAAATGACTTAGACACAAAATATTGATTTCAATATGTGCATGCAGAAATTCATTTGCAAAGTTATCACCGTCGTTTAATCAGGATTTTCCAATTAAAACATGCACCTATAGGCAAACCAATAGGACTACAACATCGATTTGGGTAACGATATTTTTGATGTAAAAATATTATTTCACTCCGAAATCACTCACCCTCCAAATAGTGAAAACGTCGCTGAAGTCCTTCTAATTATAATCAAAGTATCCTGAAAATGCAGAAAAGTTTATATCTTAATATCGTTACCAGTCTGCTCGCTGCCTATTCATGCATGTTTGTAAGTAATTGACTGTGTGAAATTATTCAGTGTATATATCACTTTAAACACCGCCATTATCTTTAAGTGGGTGTCATTAGATAATATACGTAAATATTTTGATGGCAACTCGTTAAAATCTGCAAGACTGCATAAAGAAGATAAGAAAATGACAAATTCAGAAGTAATTAGCTGTGCTCTTTCACTTTCGGTTTTTAACCTTAGTTTTCGTTTTTATAAACTTCAAACAATCGCTTCTCTTCTCAACCAACTTTGAAGAAGAGCTCCATAATGGGAAAAAACACCGCATCACTTACAACATTTTGAGTGATTTTATGACTAAGACTTCGTGATAAACTTTTGTAGTCTATGCTTAAAATGTTCACAAAATTATTTTATATCAACTTTACTTGTCGAATATACAAAACACCTGTTCTAGCTGTCTTACAATCATTATTCTTTTGTTATATTATTTTCGTTTTTGACCCAACCTAAACTAACCTAACCCATCCTAGTCTAAAAAAACCAAACGAATAATGTTAATTGTTAATATAAATGCCCCTTACCAACAGGCAATCACTGCAAGCCTACGAGCTAATATGGAAAGCCCAATTTCTCAGATCAAGCTATGGTGGATAATAAATAATGTTTCATGTCAAATACATGTATGTCCAGCCATACATATACATACGCAACAGTTGTTTTATGTCTCACTTAGGGCACACTCCATGCCAATTGGAAAATCCGGATTAGTATGTTCCTCGTGCAAAATACTGTATATTCAAAAGCATTTCCTAAGGGACGAATTTCTCGTTAAATTTAGAAGAGAAATGTCCAAAACCAACTCAATTGTAAACTCAAATGGGCTGCCTATGGGGAAAAGATATAACAGAAATTTCCCATCTATTTCGCACTCTCCTATTAGTGTAAATTTACAAGGGAATTGCAAGATCCCCTTGATGAAACTTGAAATAAATTTATGAAAAGAAATCATAACAGAGATGTTCATGCAAAATATTTTAGAGAAATCTGAAAAGACAAAGGTTAAAAAAGTAGTCAATCTTTTATGTCTAAGCGTCCAATGAAAATGTTTTTTCAGCCATCTGATAGAATTTTCGTGCTATTTATTGATGATTAAATTGAATAAAGATACAAAACTAAGCTAGCTGAAAAAGTATGACATCATTGATCAAATTATCGAGAATGTCGAAAAAAGCGCTAAACATTGATAAAACGCACTTGGCAACGGAAATTGCAATCATGGGTGGGCCTGCAATTCAATTTTGGCTATAATCGAGTTATCGGAGCAATATTCCGATGATATTAGCCTAAGAAAGTGATGACGCGAGGCATGATGGGAAGAATTAATGGCGCAGTATCAAAAAAAGAGGCATTATACCAATAATTGCAGTGCCAAGGCGCCAATTTGGGTCTTTGTAAAGTCGACCATCATCAGGCTTCCAGGCATCATCATGATAATTTTACATGTATCCGTATATTCATTAATGTTCCAGCCAGCCATTCCTTGTCATATGTTATTGTGTTGTATTAGCTTTGAGCATTTTATTTGGGGGCAGTTATTGATGGTTGTATGTACATCCTACAATGAATGAAGGTAGAGCAATCTGAAAGCAGTAGATTCATGAATATCTGAAAAGTAAATGTGCAAATTTGTCCTCACTCACGCACTGCTATATATGTGCATGCATACAGTGTGTCCAGAAAAGACTGGCTTAATCAGGACCTTGCCAACTGCTGAAAATGATGGTCTAGCTGTCTCGTTTTTAAAACTGGTCTAATGATCTAGTTGCATTACAAAAATGCAGAAAACGTAAATGCAAGCAAGTCAAGTTGCTGAATTCCCAATTTCAAGTGACAACTATTAGTTTTTCATGAAAATTATGTCTAAAACAAGCTATCACGTTTTCAATTACTTTCTGACGCCAGTCCTCTTCATGCAATCTCATCTTTCAAGTTTCAGGTGCATGCAATTAAGATTGGAGACATCCAAGGCCCACTATACGGCTCTGGGGAAATACGGCACAGCTTCATTAAGACAACGAGAAAACGTCTTATGCGGACTTTATGGTGAATAGCCAACAAAAATTACGAGAAACGGTTATGATGATAGCCCTCGGGTGCGATGCTTTTGGGACGTAGACATGGCATATTGCCTATATGATCAAACTTTCAAAGGCACATTTGGCCACTGCCAAAACAGTCAGAAAGAAGATTATATCTTTTACACGCTTGCATATCTTTCGAGGAAATTGCCTTTTGTTTTTTTTTCCAGGAGGTTTATTCGGCTGTATTTCGGTCTTATTGCTCTTCAACCGTCAAAACGCAGTCATATTTCAGTGTGCTTATATAACGTTTCACATCCTCCATTAAAAACTCGCTAACATGAAAGGCCCAGCTCTACATTGGTTGATCGATCGACGATCATAAGCGCAGGTGTAGTCTACAGCATCATGTTATCTTCAAATGCTCTATTAGCCCACATTTCTTCACCCAAATAGCAATAATAAAGAAAAGAGTAATATCAGAAATAACAGACGTGCAAGTAAATCCCAATAAATTCTGTTGAAGAGGGCACCCCTAGGGAGCTATACACTGTACTACAGAATAGTCCCCGCTCCGCCCTGCTCCGCCATAGACACTATGAGAAATTGGGCTTCTCCTAACGACTCGAACGTTGGAATTGATTGCCTGGTGGTGGTTGGCAGCTGAATAACGACATTGCATCTTTAGATTAGCTGATGATAGGCACAAAGAAACAAAAAAGAATAAATTTCGGCAGCTTACAGGTGTCATGTGGTGGTACACATACCTTTATCCCTTACAATTATTTAATTTTACCCAATGCAGGGAATTACAGAGAAAACGTACAAATATTAATATCTAGTGCACATTCTTCTAGTGCAGATTTGTCCCAGCGACAATTTTGCAGTACCTGTATCAGTCATTTTATACATGAATACATACTGTAATTGCTTTATAAATGAAATATTCTAACCATGTCTGAACAAAAGTTATGTCAGGGAATGTCGCACAAGGAGTATTTTGTTATGAAAAAATATATAAACACCTACGCGATGTGCCCATGTTGCTACAAGAGAAAGACTACAACGTAGACTATATCTTAAGCTATAATTTACATAATTTTGCACATGAATTTAGCAGCAATCAACACTTTCCCTTAAGCATCCACACTGCAATGACCTGTTTGCTCGCTTTAATAAATAATTTATAAATCTAGTTTCAGCAGAAAATGTTTGGCTATAGGAAAGCCGTTTTGACATGCTGGCAAATTAATGAGGGTTTTGGGGCTCCTTCATTAACTAAACACCGTGGAAACCTGTGCGATACCATAGGATTAATCGGTCATGAATGTTCACTGGGAAATTATGGAAAGGAACATGGCTCAAGGCGCGATTCCGCAATTTGGCAGAAAATCGTTATTGAATCCCATTATTTAAAGGTTCCTGGTGCCACGACCTAAAACTACTGTACACCGACAGCAAATATGAAGTTTCAATCCACTAATGTAACTGTACACTGAATGAACTGATGCGGCAGCTAAATTAAACAGCACTTGCACGTTTCCTATTTAATAATGCATTAATATAGTGAATGACTCGTTTTGCATTTTCTGCATGGACAGTTGTTACCTTGGGACGTTTATCAATTAACCAGAATCTGTCCTTTTTCATTGCACAATTCCGCACTGTTTCCCTCATGGAATGTTAACGAATTTTTAAGTCTGATTGGTGGGTAATTGAAATTGACACAAATTATTGGTGCTACTGATTACAAGTACATGTACTTGCTCAGTGGCTAAATTTAATAAAATGTTAGTTTTACTCAATTACAATTACTCACCGATTAGGGGGCATACATGCACTTTACATTAAACCATGCTCAAACATTAATGTTCACAAAATATTTATATGACACCTCTCATAGCTGTCGAAACTTTTGCTATTTATTGGCCACAACTAAAACCTATGTTTTTTGGCTGCCCACCAAAGCAGTAATCACTGCCATGAGATTCATCATTTTGTCTATGATGGACAGACAACAATGTACAGAAAAGAATTTCCGAAGTGAAATGGTTATTGGGCGAAAAAAAAATTAAATTCGTTATATATTTATCGGAATAATATCAATAGAGGAGACGACTGTAAAAAGTTTGCTACCCATGTTCAAAATTTCCTTTGAGAATTTTGTATTTCTTCTCGTTTTAAAACATATTTTAATATAAATCCACTTCAAATGAATAATATACGATTTACTCCAAAATGTTCACCTGTTGAACAATCACTAAACGTTTCAAACAAGGGCAAATTAGTTTCGCGTCCAAAGGTTTGGTCGAGAAAGCGAATAAAACTTTGGATGCGTTTTTAAAAGGTTAAAGAAACAATTGAACCGAGCATCGTTAATAGGCGTAACAGTAATTGCTAATTACAAAGAAATGTATACAAGATTGCTTTTTTTATCGCTTATGCATGACGGAGCAATTTGAAATGACAGCGTTTATGTTCCCTTCTTTGTATTGAAGATAATCGCATAAATGTGATATTTCGATTAATTTCGCTGAAATTACGTCTCACTTGTAATTTTACAACAAATACCAACTTGTTTGAGCGTGAAATGAATACTCGTTTTACATCATAGCATAAGCAGCACCGGCTTTAATGAAGACACCACGCTTGGGTGAAAACACACCCGCAAAGAGGGAGAGATGATGCAAATTCGGTTATGGAGATGAGCCCATCCGCCAAATTTCATATAAAACGCATCTTTTTAACGAGGGGCTAATCCTTTTATACCTGATGGATGTTTACGTCGTATAGTTTGCTATCACTGTTAATGCACGGAAAAACAGGTCGACAATTCATCGTCCTAGTAATTGCTTTGTATAATCCAGAAAATACGACCCAATATCACGCCACATAATTTTCGGGTTACTAAGATGACACTTCTCAAAATGTTTTCTACTGTTTTAGTGTACACGAATAAGACGGTGCTGTATATGTCGACTGCCCATAGTTTACTTAGTGAACTGGACATTGTGTACAGTGAGCACTGAAACGCACACAAGCATCATGTTCTCGCTCAAATAAATTCAATTTCAAGGTGGAAAAAGCGAAGCTGGTGAGAATTCACCGGTGTTCGAGCAACCCTCTGCATGACCGAACTAACGTCAAGTTTTCAAGATGACCAAACTGTCAAGAAAATTCATTCATGATTAATGTTTCGACAATGGACAATAAAGAAAGAAAGGTCTACTGGTGTGCCTTTAGTATAAGAAAATTTCTCTATTGATATGATCCAGGTATAGCACAAAAGGTAACCACTATACCCAAAGAATGATCCATTACATGTACATATATGCACATGTACACGTAAGTTTATTGCAAATTGCAGCAAAATTGCAGATTAAGAAATTGTTTCATGAAAAGACGTTACCTACATGTAGTGTGCATCCATGCTAAATTTCTAGATTCGGGCTCTTAAAAGTTTGGGATACACATTTATCTCTCTGTTTATCTCCTTTAGTAAGAATGCAAAAAAAACCTGTCTTAGTAGGGGATATCGGAACCCCACTTCCCCGCTTAACCACCTTAGACGTGTACTCATGCAAAATTTAGTAACCCAAAAATAGTTAAACTAAACTTACTAAAGTCGAATTAAATTATTATCGGGCCAGCCATGCATTCATTGTATAATACGAGGTTACAGAAGGCAACGCCAATATCATTTTATATTTTAAAGCTAAAATTAAGTTACAGAAACCACACGTTTCTTTAAGGAATTATCACAGTAATTTTTTAAATAGCTGATATTCCGTAATGAATGAAAACTAAAATTAACAGTGTTCATTCCAGACAATGTGAGAGCAAATGGAGATAATAGGCATCCCCTTCAATAGGTAGACAATTTACTGTATGTGCATTAGAATATGTTAACCCTGTCTGTACTTTATGCTTGCACGAGTAATTTGCATTAATTGGCCGTCGCGGAATCATTAATTTCTACGTAAAAAATTACCAGCAGAGCGCAAACGATTTTCTAATTACGAATAATTACTTGTTTCACCAGACATTATGATAACTTGACGATAGCAGTTAATTAAACTTTGGGACAGAGCATGTCTGTTACCTAAGGGAATATAAACTCGCGAACCAGAAGATAGGACTAAAAGCTTTGAAAATAGCAATCAATTATGTATGATGTTCCAGCTTCCAAACATTGGTTTATGTTATTAAACTTATGATTTCTGTTCACTTCACGGAAACTACTGTTAATCTGTTTCTCCCATATTACCTTTCGTACTAACTGCGATTTCTTTCTCCAGGAAACACAAAATCCCTCAATAAATTATTGTATTGTGTGCATCTACATGTATATATATATATGATACTTGACATGTACCTTGCAATTTGAAAACAATGTCTTTCTACACTGTAGATCATATTCATACAACTCAAAAAATCCCAACTTTGTGAATCGTTTTGCGATAGAGCCCCACTGTTCCGGAAGTGACAAACCTTCCAATACTGAGAAAACAATGGGGTTCCAAGATGTCCCTTCGTAAGATAGGTCATTTCGCTTCACGTAAACCGGAAATTGACAATTATCGCACGCGGGTCGTTACGTGATACGAAATTACCTCGATCTCCTAAAAAAAACACCTCGGAACCCCATAGCTTTTTCAGGATTGGCAGGTTTGTCGCCTCTTAAACATAGCAAAACAAATCTGCTTTTCCCATAATTTGAAATTTTTTATGAGATTTTGTCGTTACTTACGCGGGGAGCGATATGATATTGTTTTGCAAATACAATATTCATACCAATTTTCCTAATAAACACAAAAATTGAAGTTACTATGGAACTGAGGAACAATACGGGGTATATAAACTCACCAAAGTAGCTTGAAAATAGCAAATATTTTATATGTCAATCTCAGTCATTTCATGCACCTCGTAGAGACAGAGACCATCAAAGGTCATCACAGATCTCACAAGATAACCAATTAGCAATGCCATCGAGTTAAAGCTTCCTAAATTGTGATGGTGTTCCAGCGTTTCAAATATTCAAAATTTTGACTCTTTACTCCCACTAATTTTGTAAGTTTTTCGCGCGTTTTCGTTACTGATTTCGCAGATCTTTAACGACAAATGTCCAGGAATGTTTAGGTTTCCAGCGAAAGAATCTGCAGTGAAAGTTCGGCTGCCAGAACAATCCCCAAGCGACACAGTTTTATAAAGAAAACTTAAATGCATCCCCATTTCCATTTTTGCTGCAGAAATCAGACCTCGCATCTAAACTAACATCGCATTTTCGCGTAATACTATTCTCATCAGCTGACCCACCGAGCCAACACGTATAAGAGAAGTTCAAACCCCATCAAGGACCACAATTCGAAATTCCACTTACACATTTCCATCGTCCATCGTCTCCGAACAGGTCGCATCCTCCGGCCAGTGGTGTGGTGGTGGTGGTGGTGTTGTCCAGCAGACTTTCATTAACTGCATAGTAGCCGTCAGTGGGCAATGCTTCCGTCGTGGCCATGGGCACTTCCGCTACGTGAGTCCTGGAGCCTGAGAATGAGGTCCGCAGTCGCCAGAGCTCCACCGGCTTCTGAGTCAGATGCGTGACTCAACTGGCAGTGAAACAATGAGATCGACATCCCCGATCGATGTGAGGCCTCCATGGCGATTTATCGGCGCTCTAAAAAGTAAATAAGGCCAAAAGTTAACGCCGGATTAACACGCCGTCTGCGTTATTGCTGCAAAATCACGCTTTAAGCAAAACACCAACAAGCCGATGAAAAGCTGGACATTAGCACCTGGCGTGAACAAATGAAGGGGCACTAATGGGACACTAGAGTCGCGTCCTATTGCTATGACGTGCCCTTCACCTGGGTTTCTCGTTGACCTACGCAGCACTGGGACTTTAATGAGTTCCATCACATCGTTTCCTCGTCGTCGAAGAAATGCGTGGGGGAATTTCTATTGACCCACTCACGTTCTTTTACTCGCTATCACTACTGAGATGACAGAGTCACAGAGTGCAGAATGGCCCCGCAATCCTTTCTCGTCTGGTGCCTGTCATGCCATGTTTGGTTAAGCAAAGTAAACGCTGCCCAGGGTGGTACGCTATTTTGCACTCGTGGAAGTCAGCCCCATGTTGTTTTCCTATAATATTTGCCTACGACGAAGATTTCCATTTTCGACGGAATGGAAACCCGGATAAGTTGGTGGCATTCGTGCTTTCGCCAGACGCTGTTGCCCCAATCTGTACAAAACATAAATTTTAAAAGTTGAAAAATGGCACATTTGCATCCATAGCAGAGTCGAGCACGTAAAATTTAAACTAAGCATTGGAAAATTCATTATGTGACTTCAGGCATCGATACATTCAACCATATAGGGAGTCGAAGTTCCATGCGTCAAAATAATTTATAAACCGTAATCAGCTTAGCTGGCTTTCAATTAATTAGCTCAGAAGCTAGCAGTGATTGCCCCCAATAGGGGCACCTAATGATGCGCTAACGAAATGGGAACAGATGCATCATAATACACGTACAACTTAAGTAATTATACAGGTGGATTGCAATCATGCTAATTAAAGCCCATCGAAAGTGCGTTATGACTTTGGGGGCACCCTGCACAAATTTCTCCTTTCCTGATCAACATATTAAAATATTTTTGTTGGTAGACATTAAAAGGGACTCGCGTTTTATTAGAGGTGCTCTTGACAACTTGTGGAAATGCATATCATATTAATAAAAACGATAATTCTACGTTTGACTTTTTATTTTGCTTTATGAGCGATAGATGGCAGCACCTGCCGTCT
>JAQFYZ010004294.1:0-11341 GCA_034695085.1 Cylindroiulus punctatus | reverse complement strand
GAATCATCAGTAATTATCCGAAAATCCGGATTTTTGTCAATATAGAACATCACTCCGTCAATCAACCCATTACACGACCACTAATAATGTAAGTAATTGCTTAGAATCAGTAAAATTGACATTCTTTTTGCTCGTGTAGGGGCCACATATAATATTACCATCACCACCATCACTCATAACATCATTTCCCAAAAACAGGCTAGCAGCCATAAGGCACAAATGCCAAGGAGGTGGTGGTGGTGATGATAGTGGTGGTATGTGGTTTAAGGGCACAATGCCTCAATGGGAAAATGGCGTCCAAACAGTGGCAAAGGAGCATTGGTGGAGAGTTCCACTGTATGCAGTACGATTCACCACTCCATCAGTGATGTAATCGTCAGATGCCACCCAACAGCTTCATAACTGCACTACACTTACTACTTCCAGGCACCCTGTCATCCCTATGTTCACTGAAAAACTAACCCCTCCATCTCTAGTTAGATACCAATCTTTACCCAGCCATAAGGGAGAATTCCCTTCGAGCTGTCTTTTCTTCTTCTTCATCTTCTGACTGCGACTGATTTATTCAATCGCAGCCTGGAGGGACTTAGTCTTACGAATGGTGGGATCGCTGGGATGAAGAGCAAGTCGACCAGAGCATGTTAAGGCGCCTTTACACTGGCATGACATTACACATGACATGTGTTAGGCCATTAGGAAATAGGCTACGCAAAAAGGCAAGTTTAACAATTTTTAACTCTTTGCATAGCATAAATATGTTTTAACCCAGAATGTCTTCAGGCACTGCTTATAAATTTAGCCGTGATTCTTCTATACCTCCAACCAATGAAATAGGCCAAATAACGTTTTTCATAAACGCTCCCTTAGGGTGCCCACACACTAACTAAGTCCTCATCATTCAAATCGTCTTAAGTCTTGTTAAATCCTGTGACTTAAGTCCAGTGGTTTCACATAGAAAAAGTCACCATAAATCATGGTTTGTTGTGACCTATTGTCACCTATTGTCATCCTAAGAAGGGAACAAAAGTTCACCTAATCTGAATGTGTTTTGTGAATCTATAGGTAGTCATAAAAATGTCCGATCATAGATACAAAATCACAGCCAGATACAGTGGCAACGCATTTCATATTCATATTCATCGCATTTAGTACCATGGTACTGTCAAAAATAAGCAAAAGTGCTGCATTTTCGACATTACCATGGTACTAAAATATATTGGCATTTGTACGCCTGTATAGTGGTACATAATACGATCTAAAAATCACTGTGAAATAGTGACAATATAATGGTGGACGTTACCACTGTATTTCCCAGTGATTTCATGCAAAAATTTTGATGTTTTGATGTCTGGCAGTACATGAATGCAACACTAAAATTTTTTCTGCAATGTGGCAATGTTGGCATATGTATGCCTATGCTACTAGGCTGTTATTTCAAATAATAGCCAAGTAATGACGAATATATGCAGTTGCTTTCCTTAATAGTGCTCTTATTAAACAGTCCTGATGCTAAATTTTTCAAAATTCCTTCAATAAATGTGAAAATTATGGTGATAAAGTTTTCTAGTGAGAGTAAAAACAAGATGGCGGCTCATTTGACTTATGAAAGCAGGCTGAAAAATCCAACCTGTTCATTCACCTTAAATCTTGACTTAACGTGACTTAAGTAGTTTTAAGTCAAGACATAGGATATGTGAAAGCACCCATAGGGAACCAATGGTTCAATCATGGTAAGTCCGATTTAACAGGACTTAACATGATTAGAATGACCAAGACTTAAGCAGTGTGTGGGCACCCTTATACCCCGTTTCCACTGCGCTGGAACTAAATCGACGAAACGACCTCAACTGAACATCAATGCAAAATGGCGCCCTAACAGTGGCAAAGGAGCAGCGGTGGAAAGTCCGAGGGGACAGAAAAAGGGATACGGCAGCCAAGACAAACAGCACCGAGACAGTAAAGGTATAATGGAAGAAGGGGGCAATTCCCCAGTTCCAGAGGAAAACTTCCCAACAAGAAAATACTGATGAAATCAATAATGCAAACAGAAATTGGTGTTTTTACGTCTTTCGAGCCAATACCATCACCGGATTCGAACAGTTTTAAACAATTTCTCGAAAAACCATCAGTCTGTCCCATTTTGGCCACACTAGGCTTACACGCATCGTCTTTGCAATGTTATGCATCTGCTATAAATAATCCAGAGCTATTGTCAATGTGGGGAGGATTAAAAATGCAGTTCACAGCCAGAAGTGCCCACTTCCGTTACAATTCACGAGGGAAGTGAGTTTTCGAGTGCCCAGCAGCCCAAGAGTGGCCATTTCGCGCATTTTATACGTCCATTTCATTTTTAAAAACCTCCACTTTAGGGCAGATCGCATTTTTCTCCAATTTAAAGCGGCGCTAGATGGCTTCAGAACAACAGAAAAAGAAGCGCCGGAAGCCTCATTAGTCCCCCGTCGAAAATTCAACTTCCATTCGCGTTGATTGAATGAACGAAACTGCGACCCGGGCACATTTCGAGGGGTCAAAGGTGCCATAAAGGCGCTCCAACTGGAGGACATTGCCTCAAAACAGCCCATCGACCATCAAGTCGCCAACGACTATTTTGGAGACTCGTGCCATCGTTGCAAAAGGCAATACAAGAGTGAGAAACACCTACTGTACTTGTACTTGTAATTTTTGTCTAATTTTAGAGTTAATTTTTTCTTAATTATCTCTTAAGGCAAGAGAATATAGAAAATTACAAGAAAATTACGAGGTCGTGATTGGTCTACCAATCACGTTAGACCAATCACATCGATAAAAAAATTAAGAAACTTAAGGCGGAGCTACAGCCAGTGTGACCAACTATAGTAGAAATACTATAGTTTGGTCATATACGAACTGATGGAACTGAAGGACAGCCAATCAGAGAGGTGTCGCTTATCGATTAGGGATTCCTGGTTTTTAGTTGTTGAAAGGAAAATGGCTGACGCCTCGAGCTGAAGCGCCTCCAATGTTTTTTTTTTGTTGAGCTCCTTCCTCTCACCATTGGCGCTGTATGCGAAATACTAGACTTAGTCAATCGCAAACTGGCGATTGGATTCTATTGGTCGGTACTTTCAGCCCAGTTCCATCACTTCGTGGTTCTACTATAGTTACTGCACGAATTTACTGGGAGTTTTCCGGCGGCGCTTTTGCCAATAGACATTTTTCCTGCACTTTCTTCCCCCTTGGTGGAGCAGATCATACTTAAGGAAAGTAAGAGTTTGATACGTGGGTAGGGTCGGAAAATTAGGAAAGCCAACTGAAGACAAAAATTAAGCCAAAGAATTACAAGTGGACAAAAAGAATTAGACAAAATGTAAAAATACAGGGTGTCCACAAATGCTTTGAGGGACTTAGCGAATTTTTAGTGGTCGTATTATCAGACTTTTCCAAGCGTTTCCAACTCAGTCCCCTGACTATCAAATTTTAAGGTTTACAGGTTATGCAGACTTCCAATGCCAGTAGACATCCTGGATTTTAAATCTTGAAATTTTGCTTTTTTGTATTTTAATTTCACATTTCACCAAACCCATATTGCCCCCTGTAGATGGCAAGCCATACGTACGTTAGTGTAGGCATGGTTTGCCATCATCTAGGACCTGTTTCAGTGTCACATCATATAGTCAACAAACAACCATCATACAGCTAACAAATAATTAATTCCAATTCCCTAATTAATTAATTCCAGGATTGCATAATTTAAAAATGCAGTCCTGCCCTGGGGGACCTATATTGGCGTCAAAGACGCAAATGTCGCATGTAGGTCAACATACACAGTCGTATATATGCTGTACCTGTACATGCAACTTATATTGCATATCTTGAGATGAGTTTTGAAACTTGAACGTTCGACACATTGGACGTGACTGGCATAAGGACGAACTACCCGAACACGAATTTCGAAAATAACCATAAGAAATGACAAGACAGGCATATTTCTCTGTTGGTGACAGCATTTCCAAGTTAGAGCATTCGGCTATTGTGCCCAAGATCAATTTTGACCGTTTGGCATTTTCTCGTCAAGAAATACCAGGAATTTGATCACCAAATCGAGCAGAAGAGGAATATCACATTACCCTTCAGGAGCGCGCGAAATTCCAGCAAAAAAATTTTCCACTTAAGGTGAAAAGACCATCGAGCCTCCATGACAGTTCTTCGAATGTCCCCGAGTTCCAATAGGTCCAACAGAAAGTTTTTAAGCCCTAATTTGGTCGCAATTTATGCCACAAAACATTTCAGCCAGGAGTTTTTTGTTGAATGAAAGTAAATTTGGAGACTACCACATCTAAGAAAATTAAGGAAGCTTTACATTAATGTTCCAAATCATTCCTTACCAATTCTTACTAATGTTTCTAACCAATTAACCGCAAGATTCGCAATTCGTCTTGGATAGCATCCTCCTGCTTTGTTTTTCAGTAAGGACCAGTGATTTTTGATAATACTGATATCCAGTGAGTGACTTGGCAATACGCAACATTATGCATATTTAACAAAGGGCGTCTGTGTTTCACGGAAAATATTTGGGTGTCTCATTTCATACCATTAGAGGAGATTTGCATGTTGGGCAAAAGGTCCACTCAAGGACCTCTAGGGTATTTTGGAACGTTAGTGGCGCTTCAACTTAGCACACAAATTGCGTGACTGGTTGTTGGAAATGCGCAGCAAATTCCGCTAAAAATAGAACCCGCCAATCGATTAAGAATCACGTGACGTGCGGCTAACTGGCCATCAAATCGGACGCCATGTAAATCAATCCATCAGCAAGATTCAATATTGGCAAACAGACACTAATGCCACTTGTCCACTTGTAATTTTTATCTAATTTTGGAATTATTTTTTTCTTAATTTTCTTTTAAGGCAAAAAATTATATAAAATTAGAAGAAATTATAAGTAGAGTTCTGTTCTACTTTAGACCAATCATATTGCATTAATAACAAATTTAAGAAAATGAGGGAGGAGCTACAGCCAGTGTTGCCAGATACTGCATGAATTTACTGGGGATTTTCTTGCGGCGCTTTTTCCAATGGACATTCTAACACTTTCAATGCACACAATGCACTTCTTCTGCACTTTCTTCCCCCTTGGTGGAGCTGAACATACTTGAGAAAATTCTGAGAGTGGCAAGAAAACCCAACCTATATGGTACATCAGTGTATGCACAGTTTGCCATCATTCTGCAAAAAATATTCCGTGTTAAATTAAAATAAATTGCATTAACTTAATCATTAACGGCTAAAAAAAAGTGCCATAAAATCGCATTCATGGAATGCACATATGGCGGAAAGTGCTGCAAATTTGCTATCTGATGAAACACTATTGCATGAAAATGGCAATTACAATGCAAGCATGAAAGCACAGGAATTTCACCAGTCATTTTTTTAAATGTTTTACATAAAACCGGGAATAGTGACGTTAAAGCTAAATAACCCATAGTTGGCCCCACCCCAATTACCCAATCCCATATTTTTATATTTAAATATTTAAGGATCCTCAAGCGGAAACACGGCTGAAAGCAGATTGACTTATTTTTATACTTTGTGTATAATTTGTTTACATTTACAGTTAATTCAGTTAAGGCATACTTCGGCAAGACTTCGAATAACGAAGTTTTCCACTCAACAAATTATGTGCAGATTATCGACCTTAGCAATTTGCATGATGACGATATCTGCATAATGAAAAAATTGTAGGCCTACATAACCAAAGAAACAACTTTCATGATTCCAAGAATTTTCCTCTTGTGCATATTTAAGTTAAATATATCAGGATACAAAAGCATTGACAAAGCAATGGTCTGAAATATAAAGAAATTATGAAATTAAAGGTTAATGCCTACTAATGTTAACATTTATGCTTCCTGTCCATTTGTAATTTTTTGGCTTAATTTTGGTCTGAATTTGGCTTTCCTCATTTTCCGACCTTACCCACATACCGATCTCTTAATTTTCTTAAGTATGATCAGCGCCACCAAGGGGGAAGAAAGTGCAGGAAAAGATGTCTATTGGCAAAAGCGCCGCCAGAATATCCCTAGTAAATGCATGCAGTATCTGGGAACACTGGTTGTAGCTCCGCCCTAATTTCTTAATTTCTTAATGCTGCGACATGATTGGCCCAAAGTAGAACAGAGCTCTACTTGTAATTTTCCCTAATTTTCAGTAATTTTTTTCCTTAAGAGAAAATTAAGAAAACTTAAGTCCTAAATTAGACAAAAATTACAAGTGGACAGGAAGCATATGCCATATACCATTGTGTTCAGAAGAGATACGATTTAAAATTAGTGGGAAAATCAACTGAAAACTAGTTTCATATGGGGTCAAGTGCCACAAAATGCCAAAAAGTAGATAACTCAAGCAGCAATCTACGATCCAAGTGTAACAATATTCAAAAGTGCACCTTTTACAATAAAATCAGTTACCATCAGCTATTTTTTCTACATTTTGTTGATAACCTCACAAAACATGCAATTGGCACACACATCCTATTGAGTTTCAAGTCTTCAATTGTACCTGACAACGTTTGAGAAGGCATCTCACAATATTCAAAAAGCTAACTTTTAAATCATGAATCTTAACTGCTTCTGAAGGTTCCTCATCAGATTCATTTCATTTTTTTTTAAATTTCCAAGCCCATTACCAGATTTAGAGAAGAATGCACAACTCATTAATATAAGCTGGAATTTCTCCCAAGAAGAACCTTTGAGAGGGACTTAAAATCAAGCAAGGTCCTTGTTCTTAAAATCTGATTAAAAGGACCTCGAAGGGGTACATCAAGATGGAAAGACCGCAGCAAAGAAAAGGTTGTTCGCCGCCATTTCCAACAACTCTTGTTCACCAAGCTCTTTTTATTAAATTTCCTTTGATTAACATCGATTCCAAATTAATTGGATTTGCTCATTCCCGCTCCGCGATTTTAAGATTCCTTTTGAAAGGCCTTTAATTAAATTTCTCGTTCAAGATTGTTAGGGAATTTAGGTAACCCAATAAATAAGCTTAAAGTGTGCAAAAAAAAAAAATGTCGAAAGTTAGCTCATGAAAAGACAGCTCTGGAGTTGCCTGTTTACTTGATAAGGAAACCAAGAAAGAAAATTCTCGAAGAAAATAAAGAACATCATTAAGAAACTAAAACATTAAATTTGAATGCGAATGCCAGGACTATACAGGGTTCCCCAAGAAATTCATTTTTCAACTTCCCTGACTTTTCCAGGTTAAAAAAAGTCCCTGACCGTTAAAAATCCGAAAATATTATATTAGTCAATATAATAAGTGCTATGATTAATTTAAATGTATAATAAAAGAATTCTAATTTAGATTTGCGTTTATCAAATTTACAATTTCATTGTTGATCTCTTCCACAGAATTGCTTGCTTCAATTGATAGTTTGAGTTACTTGACTTTTGTGTCAAGAGATTTGTTAATTTCCCTGACTTTATTAAAATAAATAACTTCTGACTTTTCCCTGAATTTGCCATGCCTTTCCAACTTCCCTGACTTTTCCAAGTCTGGGGGAACCCTGTATTAGAAGTTCTACAAATCATGCACAATTTTCGTTAAGTTTCCAATAATTAAGTTTTTGAAAACAATATGTCCTAGGATTATAGTGCCAAAATTGCCTTTATTCGGTATGGCTCAAGTTATTTACATGTGTCTCCTCCACCATTTAATGTGGTCCTCCACCTCCTCCGCCAATAATTTACAGGGTGATCATTAAGCCCTACATTTATGATTTACCAGTTCAAGCTGCAAAATCATTTGGGTGATGGGTATAACAATTTATAACCTTGAATATAACTGACAGTGAACTATTTTGTTGAATATATGGTATTTCCACAGTTGTTGAGAAACGAATGAATATGATAAATTTATATACACTGTATTTTCAGATAAGAAAAATATGCCTGGGAAGAAGCGACATGCTTGATGGTTAATAGTAGTCGATAATGCAAAAAAGTATGCAAAAAATTATGATTTCTTTCAAGTTCCTTCAAAATGTGGTGAGGGCCTAAGGCCCCATACACACCAAATAAATCTTTTTGATCTAAATCATGTTAAGTCCTGTTAAATCGGACTTACCATGATTGAAGCATTGCTTCACACGCCTTCACATATCCTAAATCGTGACTCAAGACGAGCTAAAACCAGTTTAGTAAGGATTTAAGGAGAATCACTGGATTTAACAAGACTTAACAGGATTTGAGTTATGAAGAGTGTGATACCCTAATGCCATGAAAGCGTCTAACAAGCTACAAAATGCGGCATACTGTTCAATACACTACCATACACTAGCATTGATGTCTTCAGTATACACTATTCACACCAAACAGGAAGCTGCAGAACAGGTAGAGCACGCGAGGGTGTTTAGTTATAATTTCATCACCGCGAATTGAACCAAAATGCTGGCGAATGAAACTGCATTAAAAAAACTCATTTCCCCCAGCAAATCGGGTTAAGAAAGATTACTTCGGCGCATTTTCTTAAAAGACAAGCAATTGCTTTCTCACTCATCTGGAATTTGATTATAATTACGCTGTTGCCAGCGATGCGTCGGCGCCACGCGCTCTGCGCAAAGGAATTTGGCAAGAGAAGCAGTTTCTCACTAAGTGAGAGCCTTTTCTCAGAAAGGCTTAGCATGTCAATAGTTGGGCTGGGAAGAATCTCACAGGATTAAATTATTATCCGAATTCTTCGCACGAAGATGGAAATTAGTTTCGAAGCATGTTCTTTTCGTTCTAGGTAATGGAATCCCAGAATGCTTCTTAATAGCCAGCTTTTGCATTATAGATAGGCGGGGGCACCTGAAAGGCATCCGAGAAGTGGTGGCGGCCATCTTGGCGAACCTGAACAACATCAAGAAGCCAAAAACTGTCTCACGTGCTGCAGTTTCTTGCAGCTTGTGGTAATAGCTGCTGTGATGCCACCTGGGATGTCATGTCTATGCAAAACTACATAGACATTAGGTAGCAGTGGGAATGCTAGCATAGCCAAAAATGCTCGCCTACCACACTGTACTGATGACCCAGCGTCACTTCTCACTGCAGACGTTGCGTGGAAAAAACGCACGTTTTGCAGACGAGAAATACAGACCAACCTTCCAAATACAGCTAAGGCGCTTCATCTCCCAGCCCTACTGCTATATCCCCGCGTCACAACAACGCTCGTCTGCAGCCGGCCTTAGTTGTTACACCCCCGCACATCAATGTTATAGTGGTGGTGTTGGGTTTAAGGCTGATCACAAGTGATTTTTGGAACATAACTGTGGACAGATATGATAATTTAAAAATGAAACTACATGTTTCAATTCAAAGTTTATATTGATAGCAATTTTCCGGACTATATAAAATGAAAATAAATTTCGTTTTTAGAATTTTTTAAGATGTTCTTTATTTTGACTACAACTGTAAATCTCATGTATTCCCATTCAGACGGCAGGTGCTGCCATCTATCGACCATAAGGCAAAATAAAAAGGTCAAATATAGTTTTCGTTTTTTATTACTATCATGTGCATTTACATAATTTCTCAGTAGCAACATCCCAAAAACGCGAGTCCCTCTTAATGTTTACAAAAAAAATATTTTAATATTTTGTTCAGGAAAGGAGAACTTGTGTTCGGAATTTTTATGCAGTGTGTCCCCAAAGTCACAACGCACTTGTGAGCAGCCTTAAGGGCACAACGACACAAAGGCAAAATGACACCCGAACAGTGGCAGAGGGACAGGAAAGGAGACGTAGCAGCCATGACGAATAGTATCAAGAGTGGCTGACTGTCCAGGCTGATTGAAGATGTCTTAATCTGTGTTTTTAACTGTTTAAGATAGACAACTTGTCCCAATATTCAAATTGTAAAGGAGGACGAGGTTAGTATTAAAATGTCCAATTTGGAACAAGTAAATTTTTCTGCAAATTTGTTTCCAATTAAGATCATGTCAGTGAAGCCCAGGTGACACACAATATACAATTCAACCCTGTGAATGGTATGCATAGTGTACTTATAGTCAGATAGTTTTTCGAATACTTGACGTTAATAAAAATAATATGCTTACTCAAACACTTAGACGACCATCCCAGAAAATGGATAACTTGTTACAAGAAAATGTTCTGTAATTTTAGATGCTTGCCAGAAAATTAATTTAATATTCAACACATTCGAAATATTGAAAAAATGAAGTCAATTATCGAAATATCAAAATCAAATTACTGTCTTTGTAATTCAATATATCCGAGAACATAATGATAAGTTAATATAAATGCTACGAAATTTTCAAACTAGAAAAAAATTCTATACCAATTTGAAAATACGAGACCATTTGCTGAAAGATGAAAAGAAAACTAATCATGATAACATTTTTCTGTCGCAAAATGTTTACAAAATCAATCGCCACTTAATCCAATATCAACGAAAATTAGTAGCGTAATTGCAAATTTATACGCTCGAGATAAGTTGTCAGAATAAATGGCAATAAATCAAGTCTGCAAAGGAAATATTTTCGGAGACGAAAAACCACTCAGGATAATTACTTCAGCAAACCGCCGCTGGATTCCATCTCAAGAACCGCAGTTTTTGTTAAAACAAGCCTTTTAATTTGACGTTCTCCAACTTTAATGCGAGGATCGTAAACTTTTTTTCAGAATTTTGACTCCTTTATTAAAAAGGATGACTTCTTGGAACCGGTGGAATTATAGGGTAATATCCATTATAAGATAAGCGCAATGTTCCAGAAGCAAACTTGTAATAAGCTAAAAAGGTTTTTTATTCATCCTTATTTTGCAGAATTCCACGAATTTACTTAAAAGAAACATCATTAAATCGCATTAGGACGAGATAGACAAACCGGAACCACTAAGTTGCCAAGACCCAAACCGTGCATCACGTGGGGAAGCCGAAGGGAAACAGCAAGAGTACATAGACCCCTTAATGATGATACTGTATAGAAAGTTGTGCTGTCTTTAAGTCATAAACATTATAGTTTAAAGCTAAGTCCATTGTGAATTCTGATGATTAGTTGGGTGCAGGTTCACAGTTCGAAAACACCACATTGAACCAAACAACAATGGCCAACAGATAGGTAGGAAACAACCAATTTCAGAACAATTGAAAAATTCAGTTGTAAAACTCCTACTCTCACAAAGTCGCAATGATAGCTGGATTAAAGTTTGAGATGACCCTCCGAGGCATGACGTCCGACTGATTGGGGCACATTAAACCACGTCCCAACACTGGATAAGGTGTTAGCAGTGTACCTACAGTGCTGGACAGAATTATAAGTTCACTAGAAAAACTAAATGTATTCAAGTACCAATAGAGCAACATAAATG
>JAQFYZ010004293.1:0-11349 GCA_034695085.1 Cylindroiulus punctatus | reverse complement strand
AACGTCATTTCAATGCTGATTGACATTCCTAATCATCCCAAGGTCATTGAGACGGATGACCCTCGAAATTCCCTTCACCAATGATGATCATCGTTTTTTCTAAGCCCCCTAATAGGGACATTCTGATAACGGTTTTGGCAACAAAATTTTTCTGATCAGCGTTGCTTGGGTAATGAAGGAAAACGTTTGGTCCAGGACAGTCCATGTTTATATACATGTATGAGCCCTATAGGGTTTACACATCGTCCCTGATTTCATAGGATCTAATCAAGCTATCATGCACTGAAGTGAAGAAATATTATGGAAGTAAATGTTTTGTCTGATAGCTTATCTTGTAAACTTTTTTAATCATGGTGTTCAAGCATCAAAAATGAGTGTTTATATAAAAAATTGCAAAAATAACGAAATCGGATATTTATTTGAAATATTGTTTTTATGTAGGATCCCCAGTCTCTAACTGATCAATGGGATGGAGTGTTGGATGCAACGGAAGATGGCCCAGTTTGCATTCAATTCAACTTTTTCGAAAAGATTTTATCGGGGGATGAGGATTGCTTGTACCTCAATGTGTACACTCCAAAGGTAAGATCATATTAAAGGAATGGAATGTCAAACATTTTTGAAAATGTTCATCTGACTTCATCCTAACAGATGGAAGACCAACTCACAAAGTCACTTCCGGTTATGGTGTGGATTCACGGGGGTGCATACTCTGGAGGCTCTGGAGCATCGTCTTCCTATGGTCCTCAACGACTAATGGACAAGGCTGACATCATCATTGTCAGTTTCAACTACAGGCTAGGGCCATTTGGCAAGTTTTGCTGGAATCTCTACAAAAATGTGTTGATGGCTAGAAAGTTTAAGAAAGTAAAATTCTGCTAGGTTTCCTGTCTACCCTGGATGACAACTCACCCGGCAACTATGGGATGTTGGACCAAGTGATGGTCTTGAGGTGGGTGCGTGACAACATCGCAGCATTTGGAGGAGATCCCAACCAAGTGACCATTTTTGGAGAAAGCGCTGGGGCCTCCTCTGTTGGTTTACACGTGGTTTCGCCCCTTTCTAAAGGTATCACAAAAGTCAGAAATGACGACTTTTCTCCCAAAAGTTTCCAGAATATCTTGGCCAATTGCCCCATCTAGGTGACGGCATTTTCTTAACCGAAAAAAGGTATCAATTTTTTTTATCTCATTATTCAGGTTTGTTCACTGCGGCCATAATACAGAGTGGCAGTGCCATATCGGACAGGACCACTCCGCTTGACCACAGCAAAGCCTTGAATGATGCCAAACATTTAGCTGGCCTTCTGGGATGCCCAACAAACGATAACAAACTGATGATGGATTGTTTGATAGGAGCGCCGTCTATGGACATTGCAGAAAAATCAGCGCAACTACTAAAGAAGAGTTTAGACGTAGGTCCTATTCTTAAATCCTCTAATTCAAATATATACTTGTTCAGCTAACAAAAGAAATTTGGTCTTTGAGATGGGTTAAAAACAAAACAAAAATGGTTACATTGCGACATCTAGGATAGGTTCTGGTCTTGTAGACATAAAGTCATGAAATTAACATTGGTCAAGGAATTTTCGCCTTTGACTCAATATTTGGAAATTCTAGAAAGTCAAAAAGCGCTTCAAAATATATTTTTCCTTGGTTTTAAAGGCTACGTGCCCATAGACACGCTGAGAAAGTTGGCTGCTCCTAATGGCTCGTGGGCTTGCAGTGATTGCCTAGCGGCTGGTCAGCTAACTAAAGAAATTAATTCTTTAGGATAGGTTAAACACAAAGCAAAGAAAAAACATAAAATGGCTAAATTGCGACTGCTATATGATAGGTGCTGTTCTTTTGGACAGGGAAGTTATGAAATTAACATTAAAGTTAAGGAATTCTAGCTAAACACAAAGCAAGGAAAAAACATAAAATGGCTAAATTGCGACTGCTATATGATAGGTGCTGTTCTTTTGGACATGGAAGTTATGAAATTAACATTGAAGTTAAGGAATTCTAGCTTTTGAATATATTTCTGGACATTCTAGCGCAGTTAAGCGCAGTTTTCCTTGGTTTCCAGATCGATGAAATACAAAAGGATCATTTCTTAAATATATATTAATTGTCATATATATGTGTATCAAATATATTTTAATATATTTTAATTTGCATTACCAAATCCATTAGACACCCTGAAATTTAGTGTATTTTCACTTCGAAAGTTTATGATATTTGATGTCGTCAACCTACAACGTGAAAATGGTTGATAAATTTATTTTTCAGGAGGCGTGTATGTTAATTGTCTTCTCCCCAGTGGTTGACAAAATACGAGGGTCGAATGCTTTTCTACCAGATTCACCTTTAAATCTAATGAAGAACAAGCAATTTAATGCGGTGCCCATAATGTCTGGTGTTACCAGAGATGAAGGAATTCTATTTTTAGGGTGTAAGTACACGTATGCTATATCCATTGTCGAGTATGTTTCCAACACTCACAACAAAGGGCATTTCCTTATTTGACGTAATGTAGTTTGCTCGGATGGCCCTGATGGCGTTGGATCTTATGATATGACAAAACTCCCAGCTGCAATAAAAGTCGGTATGCAATCTTTATTCAAGAATGAAGAGCAATGGAAGAGAACAACTCTGGAGATTATTTCGTACTACTTTAAGCACGCTGATGAGACGAACCTCACTAAGAAAGCATCAGCCTTAAACAAGGTAAGACAGGTGAATCAAAATATGTCATAAATGGTTCAATTTTGATGTATGTTAACGCTATTTTTTTTCTATCTACCGTCAATTTGCAGTTGTTCTCGGACAGCATTGTGAACTACAATATGGACGTTCTAAACGACCTTTTCGTGAAGTACAGTGTTCCCACCTATGCTTATAAGCTGACGTACAGAGGAGAGCAATGCATTAGCGAAAATGTACCAGATGGTAAGCTTTAAAAACCTTTGTACATTTCCACGGTTGCATTATTATCCGCAGTCCATATCATTTGCTTTTTCCGTCTTTGGCACTTCGAATTATGCCCAACTCCGCCATTGACACAATGATAAAGTAGGCTTCTCCTAACAGCTCATAGGATTGCAATGATAGTCTGGCGGTTGGGCAGCTAATTAAATTGTTTTCAGGTCAGTTTTTATGGTTAAACACATAAACGAACGAAATACGCAAAAATGATAAATTGCAGCAGTCAGTACAGGTGTCATTCTTGCATACTTGACAGGTAGTCCTGAAACAGAATTTTATTTGGAGGGAATTACCCGAAGCATATTTTTGTGTTTCACCGACGTCCTTGTGACCTAAGTACCCTACCCTTGAGAGTAGCACACAAACAATATTGAAAATGCAGCTCCTAAATGTAAAAACTGCTGATTCATAATGATGATAATTAACATCTATCGAAAAATGCTGATGTCAGCACAAAGTTTGTGATTGCCTAGTGGGCTCGCAGCTGACAAACGATATAGTTAAAGATGTGTGAAGAAGTGGAAACAAGAAAAAACATAAAAAATATAGAATGTGATAGGTTAGTCAGGTGTCATTATTACATGTAATACAAGTTGAGTTGAAATATGCACTTTTTATGCAAGTTTGGTACAGGGCATATCTACTGTATATAGTATCTTAAGATTCCCCCCTTTCCCATCGCATCTTACATGGCATAATGATGCATCCTCTCAATTTTCTCCAGATATGGTAACACATGGTGATGACCTCCAATATCTCTTCCGTTGCTATTTTTTCAAATCTACAACACTGCTGTCAGATGATGACAAACGCATGTCTGACATCATGATAACACTGTGGACCAATTTCGCAAAGACAAGGTACAGTGCATGCGATTTAGACTATAGGTAGAAATTAAATTTAGCAAAAAACTGGAAAATATCAAACCAGTGCTGCAAACCATACAGACAGCCATCGTGATCTCATACATGTACAGTACATGATATTTCAAAACACCATGCATTCACAGTACACAATAGTCTGTGTACTGTGTATTGCATGTTTTAACAATTTAAATATTTCGACCATTTCAAATGTTTGCATAGATACTGAAAACAGTTCCATGGAGTAATGCACAACTGAATACCATTAGTTCATCAGGTATTCTTCACATAAAAATTTAAAATAAATGAATAGCACACTTAGGTTTAGCACGAACAGAGACAAGTGTGTAATGTATTGTGGAAAAAATCATACACGTGTACGTGTATTTGCTTTCAATTAGAAACAACTTAGTCAGCATTAATGCTTCAGTTCAATACATCACATACAATAGCACAGATGACTGGCATTTGTACGATATAATATGATATAATTTGCATGTCCAATTTGCGATCATGCTGTCAATGAAATTTGAGCAATCTCAAATTATCTCAAAATTGAGAAGGATGGAGTATTTACTGTAAATGGTAAAAAGTTAAAAAAAATTTTGATTTTAAATGTTAGTGCATGTATAATGTACATCAATATTCCATAACGATAATTGAATAAGTATAAATAATGACAAAATTAACTTATAATTCTGTCGAGCACTATCAGGGGTCGATTAACTTTTATAATCGTTTAAGGTAAGAATTTATTTGATAAATTACTGTGAAGTACCTATTTAATTAGAGGTTCCCAGGGTTGAAATTTAGAATTCGTTTCAGAAATGCATCGAATTATTTTTTCAGAGTACCATCTCTGAAAGGCAGCATAACTCAGCAGCCAGAGTTTAAATGGGAGCCTAGTACCTCAAACAACCCGAAATATCTGGATTTGAACCTGAGGCCAACCATGGTTGATGGTCATCTGAGTTATAATTATGCTCTTTGGAAAAATGCTTACTCTGGATTCCGTAAAGATGAACTGTAAAAACAAGTTTAATGCAATTTTTGGTGTCATTAAATTGTTTAGAATCACCTTCTAGTGTTACATGGGGCTTTTTTGGCCAATAATAGGCAGCATTTATTCAACATACACTGTACATGTAGCTTCAACAGAAGCATATACATGTACATGTACATGTATTTTTGGTCGTTTTTTTTGCATTTTATTAGGTTAGAATGGAAACAAGCCTGTTGAACCTTTGCATAGTTGGACATTGTTCATTTGCACACCAACAGCTACATGTATTCTAGTTAAAAACACTTCAGTTAAGAAATTTAATAAAAAAATATGTGATATCCAGTTACTAATTGACTTGTGCGCTGATTTCAAGCAAAATGCGACTGGCTTACAATTTCATAAATTCATGTGTGGAACGTGTCATATGACACTTAACGTTTGACTGAGCCATTTTTTTCTGATTTAAAAATGATTAAATGAATGCGTTATGAACTCGTTCAAAAATTGTTTGTGTTAAAAAATCGACGTCATGGTTATGATATTAATTTCTTATTATCCGCACCAATGCATTGCAGGTTCTTAGTATCCGCCAAGGTCGTGCAGTTCAGCTTGTCGTAATTAATTTTAGCGGACCACGTGGGTGAAGCGTACATGTAAGACAAGATTTTTTAGCCGGTTTCACTTTGGGATATCGCACTTGTACCAGCAACCATGGCATTACTGCGAAATTTCATTCTCGTTTTGTTTTTACAATTTACGCAGTCTGTGTTTAGTGTCGAAGGTGAAGTGCCGACTGTCCAATCTAGCCTTGGGAAGATTCAAGGAAGTCACATGACCTCGGATGGAGGAATCCAATTCTTCGCATTCAGAGGAATTCCTTTTGCAAAACCACCTGTCAAGAAACTGCGATTTAAGGTGAGTTACCAACAGGCATCATTCTTGCATGGAACAAGATGATATAAATTATTATGTTGAGTGCTACAATTGAGCATTGACATGGGAAAGCAAGTCACAATTAAATGTCACATTTTACTGGACAGGCTAAAACTGTTTCTATGCCCTTTAAAAAGGCATTTCATTGACTCAAACTTGACGAAAAATATACAAAACTATAAAAAATATAACAAAAATATACAGCAATAGAACTCAAGTTATATGCATGTACTTAACATGTGTTATATGAACACTTTTTGAGAAAACAAGTGATTTGTAAATTCATTGTGTAGCTTTACCGTTCCTGGGCGCATGTTTCATGGAATGTCTGAGGGGATTGTAATAAAACTTTGGGCACAATTTTGTAATGTTAATGCAACTAAGCTAATAATAATAAAAGCAACTAAATAAAGAAATCACTCTTTTAGGCTGGATTAAAGCAAAACACACAAAATAATGAATTGCGTTAGCCAGACAAACAGGTATTCATGCTTGCATACTAAAGATTAACTATAATTGAAAAATGATTATTTGCTAAAGATTAAAACAGATCGTACAGTACAGTGTATTCCGAAGTTTGATATAAATGTCGTTCGTGGTCTTTCCTGGAAACTTGTGCTAAACGAAACATTGCTCGTTCAATAATCACCGTATTTAAATTAACGCATCTAAATCAAATTGAATTAAAACAAAGCATTCGATATTCAGACTTCATTATTTCAGAATTCAGAGTCTATTCGTTGTGGTTTTCAGATCTCCAATTATACCTGACTGAATGCGATATCATTTGGCTTCTCCGCTAAGACATAATACTTGAAGGCCCACCCCCTTTGCGTCTGAGTTTGCGATGCACGAAGGTGTGTTTTGTAAAAAATTGAAAGCAAAAAAATACAAGTAGATTAAGGCATAAGCTGTTTAACATGGTGACATCTGTTTGACATTGACAGTTCTGGCACTGAAATGTAGTATTAAATTAATTGGCTATTATATGCACTTTACAAAATGACAGAATTAAACCTTCTTCCTTCCAGTATGTCGTAGAAAATGAAACGAACAGTTAATTATTTCTGCACATCCTTCAATTGATTTTTTCTTATGAAATATTGATGTATACACCTAGCGCAGTGCAACGGAAGTTTTAGAAAGTGCATTTGTTGCACTTACTTTTAAACTCAAAAATATTCAGATTTTAACCATTTATAGTAAATACCCAATCCTTTCTCGATATAGAGATAAGTTTCGATTACACAAATTTCATTTACAGCGTGATCGCTAATTGAACATACATGTACATGTAAATTAAGGGCATTATCATACATATGCCAGTCATCCATTCACGTGCACGTGTAGGTCATGCATTTAATAGAAGCATTAAATGCAGACAAAGTTGCTTCTAAACTGAAAGGAAATACACGTGTATGATTTTCCCCACAACAAATTACACACTTGTCTCTGTTAATTGCTAAGTATATGTGTGCTATATAATTAAAATTTTCCTGTGATTAACTAAGGGTAATGAGTTGGGTATTTTTCATGGAACTGTTTTCAGTACCTACATGTACATGTAATAAACATTTGAAGTGGTCCAAATATTCAAATTGGTAATACATGCAAATGTACAGAAAGTAGTTTACTGTGTGACACAATGTGTGCAGAGTTTTTGAACCTAGAATACTGTATCACCATGGCTGTAAGAAGGATACATTGATGCTTGAAGCACGGATATTGTCAGTCCAGTTTTTTACCTAATTTAATTTCTACCTACTATACATACTGACTCGCATAGGGCATACATGTAGTTATGTTGTCCAAAATTAGGACCTCCACAAACTGGTGCAAGTACATGTTGAAGCAAAGTATTTATGCACATTGAATGCTTATTTTGTAATGGTACTTTATACGCTAGATGTACTGTACATGTATAATGTAATTGTTCTCGTCGCACCATTGTTACATGTCCTGCCAAGGTCAATTTGTTGAAAGCGGAAAATTGAAAAGAATGTAGTAAGTTTGCATGAACCCTCATTGTTAGCTTAATTTAAAAAAGCATGAAAAATCGATGTTTACACTTATGTACATGCATGTACAGAAAATATTGTACTCAACTGTGGCCACATAAAAATGATAGTAATAACAATCAGAATTTTGCGAAAATTGGAGACTAAATCTTTAATACATGCTTTCTAGCAATTTGGATAAGTGGGTGTACAACATCCGTCCTTCAAACAATCGATGTAACTACAGTTCAATCAATGTTTTTAACATTTCGCACAGACGAATTCCACACGTCTTCATATACTCTTTCATAGGATAGCCTTAAGCTGCACGAATTTCAATTTTACAATGATGTTGGTGTCCACCCCATTGAGGTGGCAATTACCAAATAATATTGGGCTGATGGATTACACTCCCCTACCACATGGCATATCACATGCTGCTAGTAGTGCATTGAGTTGAATTGAATTGAATTGAATTGAATTGACGCAGTAATTTATCCTGCTTTTTCAATGGACAATATGGAGACCAACTTCCAACTTGACCACACATGTACAAAGCCCTGGGACATGTCACTTTAATTAATTGCAATGCAACCTTCTTCTGTGTACAGGATCCAGAACTTCTGACGGAGCCATGGGCAGGAGTACTGGACGCAACGGAAGAGGGCCCAATTTGTATCCAGTATGACATTCTCAACAATCAGTTGACTGGGGATGAGGATTGCCTGTACCTTAACGTGTACACACCAAAGGTAAGAAATCATTGCTTATGTCTATATGTCTCATTGCTTTTTTGGTTTTGTTTTTCGTGGAAAACGTTTAATGATTACATTTTGTCAGACTGAAGGCCAGACCTTCACTGATGCACTTCCGGTAATGGTGTATATTCATGGAGGGGCATTCTTTGCTGGTACCGGTGCATCGTCCCTTCTTGGTCCCCAACGACTGATGGACAAACCTGGTGTCATCCTCGTTACCATCAATTATAGGTTGGGACCTTTTGGTAAGTTGTACTGATACAAACCGAAAATGTCAAACAAAAGCTGTTTGACAAGGCAGCTGAAGACTGACATCATGACAGGTTTCTTGACCACCCTGGACGAGAATTCGCCCGGCAATTATGGGATGATGGACCAGGTGATTGCTCTGAAGTGGGTTCGTGAGCACATCACTGCATTTGGAGGAGATCCTAATAGGGTGACACTTTTTGGAGAAAGTGCAGGAAGTGGCTCTGTTGGCCTGCACTTGTGGTCGCCCCTTTCTAAAGGTACGCTTGTTTTCAATAGAAAGTTTAGCAATTAAATTATACACTGTATACTACTGGAAGACCCTAACACATGATATTCAAATTTTCGTTGATTTTGATTCCCGTAAAGGCCTATTTAATGCGGCTATTGCTCAGAGCGGCAGTGCACTGTCGGATTGGGTAGCATATTCGGACAACAACAAAGCCTTAAAGGATGCCAAAAACCTTGCCGAGCGATTGAAGTGTCCAATAGATGATCATGAAGCAATGATGAAGTGCTTAACAAAATTGCCGTCTTTAGACCTTGTCGTCAAATCCACTGAATTGATTAAAGAAAGTTTAAAGGTACGTGATGTTGAAGATAATGTGTATAGGGACATCACTGTTTTAATGTATTTGTAGAAAAGAATTTAGTTTGTTCGATATTACGAAAATTATGTTAGGTTAAAATACACACAAAATTACAAATTGCCGCACACATGAGGCACATCAGAGCATTCTTATATACAAGACAATAAATATGAAATCCAAATGTGCACATATCCTGATAATATTTTGTCCCTTTTTATTTCAGAAAGATTGCATGTTGATTGTCTTTCAACCAGTGGTTGACACAGCAAGGGGGTCAAACGCCTTTCTGCCAGATCATCCTCGAAATTTGGTGGCTAACAAGCAACCCAATGTGGCAACCATTATGACTGGCGTCACTAAAGATGAAGGCATTCTCTTTATAGATGGCAAGTACATTTCACTTATCGCCTTGGCCATCTAAGACATACTAGACTCACTAACCACCTTACTAACTGCATTTTCTTTCTGGCTGTATAGTTTGTGTAGAAGGTAAAATCTCAACCTATCCCAAGAGAAAGCTTCCAGATGTTCTAAAAGCCTTCGAACCATCCTTATACCAAAATGAACAACAATGGAAGACCATGTCTCAAGAAGTCATATCTCCTTACTTTAGGGACATTGATGAAAGTGATGCTGCCCAGCGAACAGTAGCTTTAAACAATGTAGGTTGGCCCTTTGATAACTCTGTCAGCAATATTACTTGTCCTTATGCTCTACCATTATATTGCAGTTCTTCTCAGACTCCTTCATCAACTTCAAGGTGGACGTTCTCAATGAACTTATCGCAAAACACAATGTACCTGTGTACGTCTACAAGTTCACCCACAGAGGAAAATATAGCATAAGCGCAAATGCGCCAGAAGGTGAGTTGTCATGGACTGGAAAAGGGGTTGAAACAGAGGTCACCATCCAATGCCAATAATATCAATCAATCCAATTTTCTTCAGATATGGTTTGTCACGCTGATGAACTGCAGTATCTCTTCCGGTGTGGGTACTTCAAGTCGACCACTCTGTTGGATCGAGACAGGAACATGGCGGACATCATGGTTACACTGTGGACCAATTTTGCAAAAACGAAGTAAGTTTATTCTCAAGTCTGAGGTTTCCATGTTTGGGCTTCTCGAGAAATCTTGACACATAAAACATAATGCAGGAGAAATTAAATATGCTGTAAATTCAAATTTTCAGAGTGCCATCTTTGAATGGTAGCCTTTCAGAACATCCAGACTTCAAGTGGGAACCGATGACTGTGAATAACATCATCCATCTGGATTTGAACCTCACGCCAACCATGACGGATGGTCGCCTGAGTGTAAACTACAATCAGTGGGAAAACGTTTCTTCCGGCTACGATAAAGATGAACTTTAAGCACTTGTTAAATGAAATGATCCGACTTGATCAGTTCTTGTTGTGCAAAAGTACGCCATTAAAGATAAGTATACATATACAACCAGAATTTTGAGTTGTTGGGTTGGAGGTCAGTACTGGAAAGCAGGTAACTATTTTTTTATATTGACACGAGATTATTCCACGTTCGTTGGAAACAAGATGGCTTCTGAGAGTCGCATCTACATGTACTGTACAGTACATGTCCATGAATTGCGCCTCATACCAAATTTAAATTTTTTACATGATAATGCCTTTAATTTGTGTCCAATTAGCGATCGCAACTTATCTAAATATCGAGAACGGATTGGGTATTTACTGTAAATTGTAAAAAACTGAACTTTTTTGAGTTTTTAAAAGTTAGTACAACAAAAGTTGCACTAAATTCTAAATTAGGCACTCACTGCAGCGCAGCACAACGAAAGTTTCATTTTTTTTTTGCCGCCTTTTATACAATTTTGTTATGGACGTGCAATTTCCTAAAGAAAGTAAATCCCTACCAAGATACTTAACGATAGTCGTTAAGGGCCATCATAGGCCGTTTGAAAAAGCTATGTGACTTTGGGGACACCCCTGCACTCCATTCAAAATACCTTGA
>JAQFYZ010004292.1:0-11350 GCA_034695085.1 Cylindroiulus punctatus | reverse complement strand
TGTTATTTTCCCTGACTTTCCCTGATTTTACAGCAAAAAAACGTAGTTTTCCCTGACTCTCCCTGACCATTTTGCTCCTCCCTGACTTTCCCTGACATTCCCTGAATTTCCAGGTGCGTATGAACCCTGTAGAAGTGGTGAACAAGCAGCATCACCATGAGTGTTTTTCCAAGATTCATTAAAATGAAAACAGAAGTGGTGAACATCAAACAGTATCAAAAACGATGATGGATCTTAGTCCCATAATGAGCTATTTTGTTTAAATTGGTGGGTAGGTATTGTTTACGAATGTGGATATAAGCCAGAATATGGATTAAATGTTAACATACAAAAAATGCCAGGTTCCAACTCAAAACTCCCAGACTTTTTCCTGATTTCCAGGGTCAACTTCTAATTCAAATCAAAACACCCACATGTTGAGACAGGTTTCCCCCAGAAATTCAATTATTAACATTTGACTTTTCCAGTTTCAAAAAAACTTGACGATGAAAAATGCGAAAATATGCCATTGCTATATTGATCATTGCTATGTATCAAAAAATTAGTTAAATTTGTTGAGAATTTCTTCAAATAACGCAATCTTCCCTGACTTTTCCAGTTTAAAAAAGCTTGACGATTAAAAATACGAAAATATGCCATTGCTATATTGATCATTGTTACGTATCAACAGATTTGTTAAATTTGCCTGAATTTTTTAAAATAAAGCAATCTTCCCTAACTTTTCCAGTTTAAAAAAGCTTGACGATTAAAAATACGAAAATATGTCATTGCTATATTGGTCATTGTCACGTATCAAAAGATTTGTTAAATTTGCCTGATTTTTTTCAAATAAAGCAATCTTCCCTGACTTTTCCAGTTTAAAAAAGATTGACGATTAAAAATGGGAAAATATGCCATTGTTGTAGTGATCATTGTTATGTATCAAAAGATGTGTTAAATTTGCCTGAATTTTTTCAAATAAAACAATCTTCCCTGACGTTTCCAGGTGTGGTGGAATTCTGTGAGACGTCGAGTGTTGGAGAGTACATGTAATTTACCCAAGTAGATTCCCTGGTTTACATGTTTTTTGTCACCATGTGGCAGCTTAACTGGTGAAATAACCTCCAAAACTGAACTCATCAACGACCAAACAATCATTTTCAATTAATTTTTAGGTTACCTTGCCATAGGTGAGCCTGAGACGAATCCAAGCCAAGAACCTCATTGTTGAGCAGTAAAATCCAACAAAAGGAAGAAGATGAGGAAGAACTGGCCAAGCACCAACAGAGTCAGAAGAGGAAGAAGAAGAAGAGGATGAAGATGAGGAGGAGATGAACGAGCATCCACTTTCCACGGATATATGAGAGGTATTATCAGAGGAGAGCCAGAAAGTGTGGGTGAGAACAGCAGCGCCACCAAGCAGCGCCCCTGGCGGATCGATGCCAGGGGCGCCGATGGAACCACGTGGTGAATCTATCCAACACAATCTGGAATGTGATGTATTCAATTCAATTCAATTCAATTCAACTCAGTACTCTACAATCGGTATGTGAACACAGTCGAGCCTCGTTATAACAGGGTTCATACTCAAATTTACAAAGTCATTTCCATGACTTTTTGCAAAAAAGTGAACTGGTTTATGCAAACATTTTGCAAAAAATTGAAAAAATTGAACTGGTATTTGCCAATTTTTTTGAAAACAAATGCAAAAAAATGATCCGATTTTTGAAATTTTTTACAATGAAAATGCAAAAAAGTGAACCAGTACATTGCAAAATTTTTGCATAAAAATATCCCTGACTTTCCCTGACTATCGCTGACCAACTCAAGTCAATTTCCCTGACTTTTTGCAAAAAAGTGAACCGGTTCCTGCAAACATTTTGAAAAAAACTTAAAAAATTAAACTGGTATTTGCCAATTTTTTTGAAAACAAATGCAAAAAAATGATCCGATTTTTGAAATTTTCTACAATAAAAATGCAACAAAGTGAACCAGTACATTGCTAAATTTTTGCATAAAAATTTCCCTGACTATCCCCGACCAACTCAAGTAAATTTCCCTGACTTTTTGCAAAAAAGTGCACCGGTTTCTGCAAACATTTTGCAAAAAATTGAAAAAATTTAACTGGTATTTGCCAATTTTTTTGAAAACAAATGCAAAAAAATGATCCGATTTTTGAAATTTTCTACAATAAAAATGCAACAAAGTGAACCAGTACATTGCTAAATTTTTGCATAAAAATTTCCCTGACTATCCCCGACCAACTCAAGTAAATTTCCCTGACTTTTTGCAAAAAAGTGCACCGGTTTCTGCAAACATTTTGCAAAAAATTGAAAAAATTGAACTGGTATTTGCCAATTTTTTTGAAAACAAATGCAAAAAAACGATCCGATTTTTGAAATTTTTTACAATAAAAATGCAAAAAAGTGAGCCAGTACATCGCAACATTTTTGCATAAAAATTTCCCTGACTGATATTTGCCAGCAAACATCATAGTTTTCCCTGACTTTCCCTAAATTTCCAACAAAAACGTGATTTTCCCTGACTTTCCAGGTGCGTAAGAACCCTGTTTATGCAAACAAAAATAGGAATTATTAATAATACCACCTGCATTTGAATATTTCACAGTGAAACGTGTTGTAAAAATTGACCAACACGAGGGAAAAACGAAAAAGTCTTCACCTTCAGCTGTAACCATATTTAAAGTTAAAGAAAAACAGAAAATTAATTCAATATCTCAAGGTTTGAAAAGAAAAAAGTCAAATTTGCGGAATTTCAATCAAGAAATTGAAGTTGTCTCACAGTTCCTCATCATTTACAATCTATTAGAACAAAAATCCTGCGAAAATATTCAAATACATGTAGTCTAAGTAACCCGTCACAATGATGTTTGAGTCAGTTTTGTATATTCGTATACAGTTAATTCCTAGCTTTCGAAATTTCTCCTTTCATGTTTTCATTTATTTTCATTCACCTTTTCGTGCCTTCTGTGTTTAATTTTAAATCATTGTGCTTAATTTTAAATTAACATAAGCAAAACTAGCCTGAAAACATAATTTTCTCACTCAGCTGCCCCTGGACATGGGCAATCACTGCCATCAGGAGAAGACATTTAAAGCAATATTTTTAGGAAAAAATGCTTAAAAAACTTGGTATAATTTTTAATTTCACCTCCAACAACGGTGGATTTACCACCGTTAAATTCCCTGCGTTTCTGCCCCATAGCGTCTGGTCGTTAGTTAAGCCAAATTAGGCGCCTGCAAAACCTAGCAATTTGCGAAATCGCGAAAACGTGTTGCAAAGTACGAGGCAAAATAAAAAACAGGGTCGCTATCTTTATTTCTTCCAGCTCCCTTTTTATTTCTACGTCTTATCGATTTCGATTTGAGCCTTGGGGTCTGCATCACTCATACATTCGGGGCCCAAAAACCCAATAAGATCAAAACAATTTCGTCTAATGTTCAACCCCACCAGTCACGCAAAAAGTCATTCTCAATAACTAATCTATAAATAAAAACATATATACAGGGCCTGTATCAGAGATGGGCAAAAATTAGTTGCAACTGAACCTTACCAAATGCAAATGTCATCCAATTTCCGAACCAATTTAAGGATTGCATTTTCTCTAAAAAATGTTTCATAGATCATTCGCATAAATTTTGTTATTGTTAAAATTGCTTCATTTGAATAATAAATTTTTTTCGAAAAAAAGTTTGTTAAATTATTGGTTTGAAAATAAGTTTAATTCTACATTACAATATTAATGAATTTATTTCCACACATCTTCACAAACGAACTGTTGGAAATGGTCAGCAGAAATCTCAAATAATTAAACATGTAAAAAATTATTTTTTAGGTATTTTTTGGGTATTTTTTGGGATGGACTTTTTTAAATTTTATTTTGTTGAAGAAACTTATTTTCCCTGACGTTCCCTGATAACCCAAGTCAATTTCCCTGACTTATAAATCTTGTACAACATTTTTTTAAACCTGCTCATGAAAAAAATATAATGTTTATTAATATCAACGTTTGGAAATGGTCAGCCGAAATCTCAAAATAATTAATAAACATGTAAAAAATTACTTTTTAGGTATTTTTTGGGTATTTTTTGGGATGGACTTTTTTAAATTTTATTTTGTTGAAGAAACTATTTTCCCTGACGTTCCCTGATAACCCGAGTCAATTTCCCTGACTTATAAATCTTGTACAACATTTTTTTAAACCTGCTCATGAAAAAAATATAATGTTTATTAATATCAACGTTTGGAAATGGTCAGCCGAAATCTCAAAATAATTAATAAACATGTAAAAAATTACTTTTTAGGTATTTTTTGGGTATTTTTTGGGATGGACTTTTTTAAATTTTATTTTGTTGAAGAAACTATTTTCCCTGACGTTCCCTGACAACCCGAGTAAATTTCCCTGACTTATAAATCGTGTACAACATTTTTTTAAACCTGCTCATGATAAAAATATCATGTTTATTAATATCAACGTTTGCAAATGGTCAGCAGAAATCTTAAAAATAATTAATAAACATGTAAAAAATTATTTTTTGGTTATTTTTTGGGATGGACTTTTTTCAATTTTATTTTGTTGAAGAAACTATTTTCCCTGACGTTCCCTGACTTTACAGGTGCGTATGAACCCTGAAAATACAAATGTCATTTTGTTGACAGTCTTGAACCAATGACCGGATGACTTCCCGATGGATTTTGACCGAAATTTTCGCTAAAAAGCTACGACTTACTGCGGGCCCGCAGCTACCAACCTCATTCTGCCAATTTCTGCTGCTACAGTCGAGGGAGGGACGAATTTCAGCTCGGAGTGAGTTATTTAGGTTGTCATCGTATGTGGAAAAAACAAAAAGATAAATAAAAATCCGACCGAACGCGGAGCGCAGATAGGCGTTCGGGACGCCGTAAAACCGGCGGAGAAGCAGAAAACGGGGAAGAAATAAAGAAATCCGAAATTCCACGTTCAATATTCATGAAGTGCAGAGAAGTGAAAAAGGACCAGAAACCTATACAAGAAGTAGAAGAAGAAAAAATGGTAAACAATTGAAAATGAGCCCATTCGTAGGCAGCCTACGGGGGGCGATAACGTATCGAACTGAATGAAAAAGTACCCCGTACATCGCCGGCGTCCACAGGCTTCCTGTTTTCTGTAGTTTTCTCTCCTGTTGACCGAAAATTTATCAATTTATGTCCAGAAAAATTCAGCAAAAACCAAATAAACTTACGGTTTCAAGATGGCGCCGAGCAAAATTCTACGGAACAGTGAAAATGGAATGCCGGCGCGTGAACTCGTTCTACAGTCGTCATGGCAACAGAACGAAAAAAAAATGGCGTCGTTCGGACCAATAGGAAGCAATTGCCTGTTTGCGATTCGTCCATCCAGCAATGTAATATCGAGCACGGCAGCCATTTTCGTCTTACAGCTGAAACAGTACATCGATAAGCCGGGTCTCTCCGAATGGCCGGAAAATTATTCGGCTCTTTTGCCGAGACGACTGTAGCTCTGAAGGAGGGGTTCATACTCAAATTTACAAAATCCTTTCCCTGACTTTCCCTGACAACCCGAGTCAATTTCCCTGACTTATAAATCGTGTGGAAAATTTTTGAAACCTGCTCATGAGAAAAATATAGTGTTTATTCATATCAACTTTTGGAAATGGTCAGCAGAAATCTCAAAATAATTAATAAACACGTAAGAAATTATTTTTGGGGTATGTTTTGGGATTGAATTTATTTTTCAATTTTATTTTGTTGAAAAAACTTATTTTCCCTGACTTTCTCTGATTTTACAGCAAAAAACGTAGTTTTTGAAACAAAATTTAAACCTGCTAATGAAAAAAATATAATGTTTTTTAATATCAACTTTTGGAAATGGTCAGCAGAAATCTTAAAATAATTAATAAACATGTAAAAAATTATTTTTTGGGTATGTTTTGGGATGGAATTTATTTTTCTATTTTATTTTGTTAAAAAAACTTATTTTCCCTGACTTTCCCTGATTTTACAGCAAAAACGTAGTTTTTGAAGACTGTCCCTGACCATTTTGCTCTTCCCTGTCTTTCCCTGACTTTCCAGGTGCGTATGAACCCTGTAAGGTGGTAAATATGAAAAAATGCTGCAATTTTTAGCAGGATGTAGTGCAAAAAGCGTGAAATGTGTCAAAAAAGCCACAAATGCAAACACTGTTTGTAGAAACAGTTTCAAAAAAAAATAAAATAAAAAAAAAGTTTTTTGAGAACGTGTTTCCTAAGTGCGGATCGGGCTTTAGCCGAAAAACTTATCCTTTTCATGTTTCTTTTCAGTTTTCTTGCCTGACCGAACCTAAATAAGTTTTCAGCTATCGGGAACAGTAGCGGGAGAATGCATCCGCGGTAACTAACCGGAAACACAGCACGCAGCCGTGACAACCGTAGAATGCGTGAACCCGAATACGGATCAGCCGTATGTTGCCGCAGCCTGGGTTACAAGAATCCGGTCAACATGTTAGTACCGTGGATAACAGCCGATGAAACGGATGAGCATAAGCGCAGTAACCACCGAACGAGACCACCGTACCAGATAACGCAGGGAAGAACCGTGGAATGAAATACATTACCACGGCCACGTATTTCATTCCGTGATGTGCCACGGTGGTAGCTTTCATAAAAGGTAACTGCAGGGATGAGCCATTTCACCGCTAGGTGGCAACGCGGCATCGATCAGAGTTAAGGCGCTCCTGGGAGCCCAGCGCCATCTGTGAGTAGAGACCGGTAACTCGGCGGTTGCCAGGGCGCCGAACACAAATGCGGCAAAAATCAATACCTGTATCTCACCAGATGCACGGATCCAAAACCGGCACGGATCCAAGACCGGCACGGATCCAAGACCGGCACGGATAAAAGACCGGCACGGCGATGCCGGTTAGGCAGCAAGCTGAAAACGGTTAGGATTGTGAACCTCTGGAAATACAGAGCATCGGCCGATGCGGGACTCACCTTCTTGGGAGATTCTCTGAGCGCGGTGATGGGCACGGGCTCTCGGTCCGAGAAGTTGAACTCCTTGATGCAGCGCGTGGGCGGCACGTCGTCGGCCTCGTACTGGTACTGGAAGTAACAGAAAGAAAATTAGTACTCGGTCTCACCAACCACGTAAACCTGCAATAAAAAGAATCAAGTGGAATTAAACGTAATCGAGGAACGATGATGCGACTCGATAACGGAATTAACAGCGGGAAATCATTTAAGCCCCTTATCGGGATGAACATCCCTTTAGCAAAGTGGTGCAACAGAAGCTCGCAGACCGCAGGTTAACTGGTGGTTATCGGTAACTGCTACGGTGCAACTGGCACCAAGATATATCATTATGATATGGTTTTGATTGTGCACTGGTGGAAATTTCTCTCGGTTTGAAAGTGTTTTGGATGAGTATGCCATCACACGGGGGCTACACAGGAGCGGTCCTACTTACAGAGGTCCTTTTTGAAACACGGCCGAACCTGGATGGATGGGAAATCATGAGACCTTTACAGAGTTCCAACTTACAGAGTTCATACTCAATTTTTACACTTTTACAAATTTTTTACAAATTTACAAAGTCATCTCCCTGACTTTTCCTGACTAACCCAAGCAAATTTCCCTGACTTAAAAATTGTGTAAAAATACAGGGTGTTTTTTAGACTTCACATGTATAATGTAAAATTACTCGTAAATTATTAGATGGAATAATCGCAAAAATTGCAATTTTTTTTTCAAATAAATGGAAAAAATTAACCCATGTTGGAAAAATTTTACAAAAAAAAAAAAAAAAAAAAAAGTCAACAGGTTTTTGCAAAAATTTTGCAAACAAATGAACTGGTATTTACAATTTTTTTTTGCAAAAAAATGCAAGAAAGTGAACCGGTTTTTGCCATGAACTGGTATTTGCAATTTTTTTTGCAAACAAATGCAAAAAAGTGAACCGGTTTTTGCCAAAATTTTGCAAGCAAATGAACTGGTATTTACAATTTTTTTTGCAAAAAAATGGAAAAACTGACCGATTTTGAAAAAACTTGCAAAATAATGCAAAAAAGTTAACCGGTTTTTGTCAAAATGTTGCAAACAAATGAACTGGTATTTGCAATTTTTTTTGCAAACAAATGGAAAAAACTTGACCGGTTTTGGAAAAATTTTGCAAAAAAATGCAAGAAAGTGAACCGGTTTTTGCCATGAACTGGTATTTGCAATTTCTTTTGCAAACAAATGGAAATAATTGACCGATTTTGGAAAAAAAATTCAAAAAAATGCAAAAACGTGAAGCAGTTTTTGAAAAATTTTGCATAGAAAGTATCCAATTTTCAGGAATTTTTTGAAAAAAAAAATGGTTTTCACCGCAGCCATGCCCCCGACAAATACGTAATTTTCCCTGACTCTCCCTGACCATTTTGCCCTTCCCTGACTATCCAGGTGCGTATGAATCCTGTCAGTACACGGTGACAGGTTCACCTCAAGCCGCTTGGCAGTAAAGATCACATCACTCTGCTACGGAAGTCCTTCGGTGAAAACCGCTCGGACCGAGATACGAGTCCCAGTTATAGAGGTTTCCCACTTACCCGGGGCCCACATACCCAGGTTGACCGTACTAGATATAAGGTACTCAAGCCCCGCACGTACATTGTGGCAGGAGCAGCACGTCCACGCCGGGTGCTTGCGGTCGGCGCTGGGCGGCGGCATGACGGGCGGCGGCACGAAGGTCCGCTCCGCCCGGGGGCGCCTGCGGCGGCGGCGCACCCGGCCCGGCATGATGTACATGTAGTTGGAAAAGCGGCGCCGCGAGTGCCGCACGATGGACACCCAGTCGATCATGGCGCCGCCTGGTGAGCACGCCGAGGATCACCGGGCCTCGCCGCCGAGCATGACACCTGGGCGGCTCCTCCCCGCCGAGGAAACACGGAAGCCGCTTCGCAGCGGATCCGTTTATAATTTCCCGGCGGGCACAATCGTTATACCCCACCAAATGCAAGACCAAACCGATATCCGGGGAAGGACAAACCACCCGCACTGGTCCGCGCGAAACTGGGATCCGGTCCTGCTGTAACGACAGAAAGATGGCGATCAGCGACTTAGAATAAATAACTCCTGCGTCGTTGCTGGCCGTGACTCGACTGAGGGGATGAGAGGAACGGGTCGATTCTGCGCTGGGAAGAGAGGAAGGGAAGATGAGGATGACGAAGAAGAGTGATGGGGAGGAGAGGAAGAGATGGAGGAGATCCAACACGCGCCAACAAGCATGCGTTGCGCAGCAAAGCCAACCACACTGGTAGCAGACTTGAGGCACTCGTGTCAAGGGAGGACAAGGAAGATGTGGGCCAGGCCGAGGCCACAAATAGGGCCCGGGACGACATATTTGGACTTCTGGGAAGGTTGCAGATGGCAAAATGGCACGGCTCGACTGCGGGATCACCGACAGTTGATTTCAAATTCGATATTACTTTTTTTTTATTTTTTTTTTTAAATGTTGATTAGTAGCCCTTCAGTTTTATATGAATATGTGAACTATATGGGTCCCAACCAAACATGAAAAAAGTGAAATGACTTGCCCCGGCTATGCGCAACTAATTTGCCTGACATTTTTACGTGGGATCATATGAGCATTTTAATCAAGAAATTTGGATATGAAAAACTGCACTTGAAATGAGGAATTTTAACCAAAAATATATAGCAAAATGCTTCGGTTACCCAGGACAACCCTCACATTCCTGGACTTCTGGGAAGGTTGCGGAGATGGCAAAATGGCACGGCTCGACTGCGGGATCACCGACAGTTGATTTCAAATTCGATATTACTTTTTTTTAATTTTTTTTTTAAATGTTGATTGGTAGCCCTTCAGTTTTATATGAATATGTGAACTATATGGGTCCCAACCAAACATGAAAAAAGTGAAATGACTTGCCCCGGCAATGCGCAACTAATTTGCCCGACATTTTTACATGGGATCCAACGAGCATTTTCATCAAAAAATTTGGATATGAAAAACTACTTGAAATGAGGAATTTTAACCAAAAATATATATAGCAAAATGCTTCGGTTACCCAGGACAACCTGGGTTTCTAATTCCCTAACGCTTTTCTATTTCTCTCGCAAACCCTTACGTTTTCATTTCCCTGACATTCCCTGACTGTCCCATATGTCACATATATCACAGGGTTCCCACACCCTGTGATCGAAAATTTCGTCGTAAAATATTGGAAGGGTCAAAGTGCAAAATAAATAAATAAATAATGCAATTGGATCCTTTTGAATTTTTAAGTCTTTAATTTTGTTTAAGAGCGTTGCATTCTGGGAGGACATTAATTGGAAGAAACGCACGAGCCCGAAAAAAGAACGCTTTCTAGTTCTAGAATTCGGCGCCCTTCCATTTTCTACCGATATAAATAAATTTCATCTTTTTAAAGTTTATTTTCGTGATAATAACGTGAAAATAAACGACGAAAATAAGCCGAGCAGAGGTTTTGTCAGTGCAGGAGAACCAACAGAGAAAACCAACAAAAAAAGGCTATAATAAGAAACGAAGATCCAAATTTCTCGCAACGAGAAAGTAGAGAAATGAAAATGACAAAGTGTCTGACAGAAGAAAGCTAGCAAGAACCATAATGGTAAATTTGTTTCCAGTTTAACGTATTAATTTAACGTATAATGTAAAATTACTCGAAAACTATTAGATGGAATAATCGCAAGGTGACACCTTAAACGACAGCCCATAAAATATCAGGACTTTGGTGAAAACAAAATTGAATTTGGCCTGACCAATCACTCGTTATGCTCCATTTTTTTTGTCAAATATTTGCAAACTTTTTGCCAAAAAAATATGCAAAAAAGTGAACCGGTTTTTGCAAAACTGTTGCGAACAAATGAACTGGTATTTGCAATTTCTTTGCAAACAAATGGAAAAAATGAACCGATTTTGGAAAAATGTTGCAAAATAATGCAATAAAGTGAACCGGTTTTTGCCAAAATGTTGCAAACAAATAAACTGGTAATTGCAATTTCTTTGCAAACAAATGGAAAAAATAAACCGATTTTGGAAAAATTTTGCAAAACAATGCAATAAAGTGAACCAGTTTTTGCAAAAATGTTACAAACAAATAAACTGGTAATTGCAATTTCTTTGCAAACAAATGGAAAAAATGAACCGATTTGGGAAATATTTTGCAAAAACATGCAAAAAAGTGAACCAGTTTTTGCAAAAATGTTGCAAACAAATGAACTGGTATTTGCAATTTCTTTGCAAACAAATGGAAAAAATGAACCGATTTTGGAAAAATTTTGCAAAAACATGCAAAAAAGTGAACCAGTTTTTGCAAAAATGTTGCAAACAAATGAACTGGTATTTGCAATTT
>JAQFYZ010004291.1:0-11351 GCA_034695085.1 Cylindroiulus punctatus | reverse complement strand
ACCAAGTGCACTGGAGGTAGAGGACAGCTACCAGTTAACTGGTGACGTCAGACTGACCCGTTCCCGTTGAAGGGGAATGGGTTGCTGAAACTCTCTAATGTTCTTTTTGACTTAAACTAATCTTTCTTGATATGTCATGACGTTATTAGGAGCCCTACACGTGTCAGTAGGACTACTAGATGCCTCACTGATGTAAAACATTTGTAAACATTGAATCAATATGAGCTTTTATTGTGAGTAGTCCTGTATGCCCGCACAGCGCCACGCCCCGCCCCTTCTGGCTTAAAGGAGCCAATAGCGTACGCGCGCCCCGCCCCTTTTCCCTTAAGACCAATGGGAGGTGGCGCTGCTGGCGCTGAGCCCCGCCCCCACCCCTGAAAGCCAGGAGGGGGTCTCCTCGCTGGCGCTAAGCCCCGCCCCACCCCTAAAAGCCAGAAGGAGGCCTTAGGGCTGGCGCTAAGCCCCGCCCCTACCCCTACAAGCCAAGTAGAGGCCTTATGGGCCAGCCCTAAGGCCTCCTTCTGGCTTTTAGGGGTGGGGGCGGGGCTCGGTGCCAGCAGCGCCACCTCCCATTGGTCTTAGGGGAAAAGGGGGCGAGGCGCGCGTACGCTATTGGCCCCTTTAAGCCAGAAGGGGCGGGGCGTGGCGCTGTGCGGGCATACAGGACTACTATTGTGTAAACAGGGTGGTCAGGAAAGTCAGGGAAATTGGTAAGTGGTCAGGGAAGTTTTTCACTGTAAAATCAAAACGCTATCTCAGCACTCAGTCTTCCAGCAGCTCAATCCTCAGTCCTCCACCCTCATCCTAGCTTAGGAATAAACCATATGATGTTTTCAGTGAGAAACAGTGGATTGGTGACAGTCTGGGTGATATGGTACTCAAAGAATTGAAAGACTTGTGTTCAAAATCTGATTTTAAGACATGTTTCAAGGCTTATTTCAAGGAAAAGGAACGCCTTGATCACTTTTGGAGGGCTCTAGTTGCAAGGTACAATTGTCCAGACATTCTGTGGAGCTGTTAGAAAAAAAGTTCTAATTTTTAGCTAGACCAATGCATTTGTTGAATGTGGTTTCTCTATCAACAAAGACTGTCGTGGAAAATCAGTTAAGTGAATCCCTCATTGCTCAATGACAAGAGTATGATGATATTCAGGAATTTCTGAGGTTCAGGATATTCCCAAAGCTAGGATTCTTAGGGTCAGAAATTCAAGAGCTTTGTATTAAGAATCATTGCAAAAGGGAAAAAAGGAGAAAAATTCTAAAGGATGTGAGGATGTCAGTAAAAGGCGTCTTACTTAAGAAGTTGAGAGTTTGCAGCTTAAAAAACTGAAGGTGTTGACTGAGAAGCAAAAAGAGCTTGATGATTTTGAACAGCAACTTGTTCTTTTATAAAATCGGCTCTTTTCTCCATTCTTCTTTTCCTCCATATGTTGTTATTGAACATTTGTCCAAAAGAGAGCTATGCTGCCTGTGTAACAAGCAGCAGTTATGTTGTGTTTGATAATTTTGTTTTTAGTATTCTTTGAAAAGTGCTTGTTAAAATTTGAAAACACCAAACAAAGTGTGCTTTCCTCTAAGCTTTTTACGATTTATTATGACTAAAAATGTGTATGCATTGACGAGTAAGTTTTGGTCAGGGAATTTTGGGATTTTGTCAGGGAAAAGTCAGGGAGAAGTCAGGGAAGTTTGAAAGAATAATTTTGTGGCCACCCTGGTTAAACAAGTTACCTGAATTCAGAGCAATAAAAAGTGACACTAAGATTTAATTAAATGTTTGTAGAAATATGTTTGTATAAGCAAAAAAAATTGACCCTACATAGTTGTAATTGTAAGGTTCTTGCTTCAGCCACTTGAAGATGAAGTAAAGTCATAGTAGGTAAAACATGTTTACATGCAAAACGTTGATGAAGGTAACTGAATTTATTTTTATAACGTTTAACCTTGTTTCGTTGCCTTTGACTAATAGGTTTTCCTCCAGGTTGCCTACCAGATCTGGACTTTGGAGTGCAATAAATCTGGCTTTGACTTTAGAATCTCAAAACAATCCCTTTCAGCTTTGACAGCTGCATTTTCTGTCGTCGATGTGTTAGTTCAAAGCGTTTTATCAGGGTTATGTTAATGCCCCGGATGAATTCTCGTCTCAATATGAAAAAATAGGTAATTTTCGACCTTCAGCCAACTGCTTGTTAAGCATGTAACGTCTCGTTTCAACAACTGGTTTCCTTGCCATATTTGTCTTTGGACTTTGACATTCGTTCTTCCAGATTGGCAGATTTTCCCAGCATTGGCCTCCTCTACTTCCCAGCGAGTTTTAATGCTCGTTCGGGTAGTCATCAGCTTGCACCGAAGTTCGCTGGACCTCCGATACCATGTCGAAGATAGTTGAATGTGTACCAAACTTCTCTGAGGGCCAGAGCAAAGAGGTATGTTTGCATTTCCGAATTGCTTCAAGTAGCTATGATCAGTGTTGCCACTGACATGTAAAGTCAGGCAAATTGAGCTCACGTCAGGTATAATTGAGAAAGTGTAAAACAATCAGCTACATTTTTAGAGGATAGAAGAAGCAGCTATTGTAGAAAACATTCATAAACTACAGTGAAATTTGTTCATAGCAAAAGCACTATTTTCAAGTTAAGATGCTCAAATGCAATTAAAGTTTGGTTTTATTTTAATCTTTTGTATTAAATGAAGTTGTTTTTAGATCACTGAGTAATGTACGAGTTATAAAGTAAAATTTTTAGGTCAGGCAAAATCAGGCAAAATTTGTGATTATTTTGTTAAAAGTAAGGCAAAACAGTTTTCAAAAATGTGTGGCAACCATATGCGTAAATGAACGTTCTAAGTGCAAGAAAATCAACTATTTAGGAGGAGAAAAACTGAGCAGTGTCATGAAAAATATATTTTTTTAAATTATATTAGTCAGTATTTAAATAAATACAAAAAAGACGATAATTGCGAGCTAAAAAAGTATTGGTCAGCTTTTTTCCGCAAAAAATAACACCTCTAAGAAATGCGTGTTGTTCATTATGATTTGGATGTTTAAAAGTATACTGAACATCGTATTTTGAGTTTGCGGCAGTTTTTACCATATTTATGTTTTCGTTAAAAAAAATTTGGAGAGGAGAGGCACACATTTCTAACTCACCCTGTACATGTGTCAAAAAATGCATAAGTTGTACATTCGTTCAACATCACCTGTCAACCACGCTTCACAATACTCAAAGTGCACCTTCTTAATCTGCTATATCGCCGGTTTATACTGCAACATTTTTTTAATAAAATACAGGTGCCTCACAAACATACCTTTGCACTGAAACTGAAGTTATAAAAATTCATTTTTTAAATGGAAGGTAGTTGAGCAATTAATGTACATGTATCCCATATTTCGTAAATGAATTGAAAAAAGAAATACAAGTAGTGCATCATAAACAGGACGATTTGCAATGCAATAGTATCTACTGTATGTGCCAACGTATGTTTGTGAGATAAACACCGAAAGTGTTCATTTAATGTACACTGTACATGTTCTTCGATCATGGAGGAAACAACATCATTGAAATGTACTTCTGAATATTGCCATGTTTGGTTGATAAATCATGTTGCATGAAATTAACGATTTTTTGCGTTGTTGTAATTCTTTTGAAATTCAAATTTTCAATTGATATTTTTGAGCTGTGTAGGTAAATCGTGTTAGATTTTAGCTGAACATATTATTAACTGCATCCAGCCATTAAACCTTCGCTGGGCTAACATGTCATGCGCTAACGTGGATGCTGTAAAACTTAATGTGTTATAAAGTTATAATTTTATATCCCCTATAATAGTAAATCACCTTGAAATTTATTACTGATAAGAGTGTGCCGAAAGGTTTCGTGAGTTTATGCGAAAACTCGTTAAGTTATTAAAATAGTTGAAACAAATTGGCAGACCGCTTCCGCATTCATGTGTTTGAGTGTTGGCTAAACTGGCAATAATTTATTTGCAGGTTGCACTAATCAATAATTAGTGTAATCGGCAATTAAAGTAACCACATAAAGTAAGTGATCAGCACAATAATTGTTGTTCACGATTAAATGAAAAGGAGTACATGTTTCTACGTGCATCTAGCTGTTATGATGCTTGCATTACATAGTTTATGTAAGAGCTGCAAAAAACAGTAAGGGCTTCAAAACAGCTGAAAATTGACTTGAGGTATCTGTCGCGAAAAAAACTATGCCAACCTTCAATGAAGGAGACGTTCAATGTCTCCTTCAGCTCTCATTTCTTGGCATATTCTTTTAATTTATGGTAGAACACACTCTCGTGTTATAAAGTATATATGAGCTGAAGGAGACATACACTTATTCACGTACTTATTTATGACAAAAAAGGATTTTCTGCTTTTTAAGACCCTTACTTTGTTTTGAAAACGTTTTTGAAGTTTTTACATAAACAATGTAATGTAAGCATTTTATAACAGCTGTACTTTGAAACATGTGCTATTTTCTATTTGCTTGTGAACAGCAATTAGTATACTGTTCACATACTTTTTGTGCCTGCTGACAGTAGCAAGTATATCTATAGGATATTAACATTCAATTCAGAAGTTCTTCTTCGATCGTTTAGACAAATCCACGTCGACATCAAGTCAAATTGGTGTTGATTCAGGCATTATTTAATGATGTGTTGGATTTTTATTTGTATGTACATCGAGAATAGGAAAATGTCACATTTTTTATGGGGTTAAAAATGTACATGTAGTTTAATGGTACTTGCGTATTTTAGTATGTTACGTAAATGTTTTTTTTTTCATCAACGAACGGTTTCATGCCCAAATCGATAGTTGAAAAACGAAAAATGCGCCTCCAGCTCAAAACGGCCACTGGCCATTTTATATGACGTCTCAATTCTGCATCAAGTGCGATAACATAGGCAGATGACAACAATGGCATGAGCCGCGATTATCGACTTTTTCCCACCCATGCCGTGTGATGCAGACATCATCATACATGTCCGACTAGGCGACTATCATTTCAAAATTACACTGTTTTTGTGATTTTTCAACATCACATTATGAGAAAACTTTGAACATTTTAGGGCGCAAAGCGACTGCAATTTATTACTATGGTGATATTGCAGGGTGATTCATATAAAACTCATGATTATCTTTCGTCCATTGATTGACTAGGAATATGCCAAAATGTTTCATTTATCTATCAAATGATGCAGGAGGTCTTAAGAGTTTTGACCGCATGTCACATGGGAGCATTAGGCATTTGTCAACAGATGGCGCAGTTATAGTTGCAACATGCAGAGTTCATTGTGATTGTTGTTTGATAGTGTCAAGCGCCAGGCGCCATTATTAATTGCTTTGTCATTGTCAGTCAAGCCGCTTGACGTAACCAGAGTTTTTCCTATAGGGTGATCTAAAGGGAGGAGTGTTACGCTTATGCCCTCAGACTTTGGACGATCTGAAGGAGAATATTACACGCGAAATCAATGGTATTGACAATGCAACGCTCCAGCGAACTGTCAGAAGCATGGAACGACGTGTTCAGCTTACGTGCCTATAGTTGTCCCAGCAAAAGAATGGACAAAATGGCGTCGTTCGGACGAATAGGATGCAATTTCCTGTTTGCGATTCGTCCATCGTGTAATATATATATCGAGCATGGCAGCCATTTTCCTTTTACCGCTGAATCTCTCTGATGGGCTGTAAAAATTTTCTTGTTTTTTTGCCGAGACGACTAATGAGGCGAACGGAGTTTATTTTTAACACAACCTTTAATGGCAAAGTAATCTCCAAGATATTATACATGTAATAACACACAATAACACGTTACTTGTATCTTTCTTGTCCAAGTAAACATAAAAGGAAAATCGTGAGCTTTATATGATTCACCCTGTATTTAATAAATGTTTTTTATGCGTTTAGGGAATTTGTGAGATTTTCTAATTTAGACTGCCAAATTTCTGTATTTTTCTGATGGCACTAAATGGATGAATATAAAATTATTAGTTCCTGTTTCTTATTGCAGACGATTGATGCGATTTCAAAGGCCATTTCCGGAACAACCGGAATAACTCTTCTGGATGTCGATCCTGGAAAGTCCACTAATCGTACCGTGTATACTTATGTTGGCTCCCCTGAAGCGGTCGTAGAAGCAGCACTAAATGCATCCAGAGTGGCTTGGAAACTCATCGATATGGTTGTTCAGAAAGGTAAAGAAATTGTAATACTTATCTTGAAGCACAAATACTAACAAGAATAAATGTAATGTCTGCTGAAGAACTAATATCTACAGTGTATATTGTGAGGATCTATCCCTAGTAGCACACTAAAAAAAATTTGCAAAAGACGTCATAACGTCGGAAAATGATGTCTTTTCTTGGTCACATTTTTTAAAAATATGACTTGGTTTGAAAGACGTTTGGTCACCAAATTGACGTGTTTCCAAACATGTCACAAAGCGACATCATTTTCGGTCACCAAATGAACGTGTTTCCAAAGGTGTCCAGACATTTTTCCCCAGAGTTTTTTTCCCAAGGACATTTTTCCCTAGACATTTTTCCTGTCATTTTTTCCTTGACATTTTTCGCCGAAATTCTTTCCCCAATTGTCCACATAATTAAATAAAAAAATAGTTTCCAAAGCTGCCAACATTTTATTAAAAAAGCGTATATAAGTGAAACTAAAGATGAAAATCAAAAATCGTCTTGAACATGACGATCTAGAAATTAAATTTGTCATCATCTCCATTTCGCCATACTTCTCAACAATCTGTTGAATTCGTTGAGCACAATCTGGATATTTTTTCTACTTAGGGGTAAAAGGAATACCCCAATTGCTTGTTCGAATTGAGACTTTGCTCCTTCTGAATAGCAGCATAGAATTTCCAAATTGTAGAACATACACTGTTTCAATGGGCTGCTTTTGCAAAATTATAAAAAATGGGAGAAAAAAAACAGGTCTTGCTAAGCTTATATACTTTTCATGTCGTTCAAAACTTTTTCTGTCATGGTGGCCGATGGGAGTGGAATAGCACGAATCTTCTGCGAAGTCTTCCAAAATCTACAGCATGAAAACAACCTGTTTTAACTTTTACAATGTTTTCCAATTTTTTGATAATTTTGCAAAAGTGGCTCGCAAAAGTCCGGGAATGTCCGGGAAATAATGTCTGGGGGGAAAATGTCCTAGAACGTGTTTCCAAACACATCGGAAAGCGACGTCATAAAGCACACTCTTGTTGTGGCCACCAGATGGCCCAGTGGTAGGGTCTCTGCCTGCAAAGGTATAGGACCTAGGATTGATTCCTACCATGGTAACATTTGTAAAATTTTCGTCACTTTTTCAATAAAATTCGACCTCTTTGTGAGATGAACACCGAAAGTGTTCATTCGATGTACTTTGATCATAGAAGCAACACCATCGAAATGCATTGGCCGGACAGTATAGGACAGTAGATACTATTGAATTGCAAATGTTCCTATATTTATGATGCACTACTTGCATTTTTTAAAATTCATTTACAAAATATAGGACATTTACATTAATTGCTCAAATACCTTCCATTTAAAATAACGTTTATGGACGTAATTTTTTCGCGTTTATGGACGTCACTTTGTAGCCTGAAATTGACGTCACCTTGCTGACGCTTTCGGACAATTATTTTTGGTCATTTTTACTGAAACAATGAAGTCAATTGGACTCTCAAAGAAGTGATGTCTTCTTAACGTTTTGTGCTACTAGCGATTTAATTGATCTAATTGATTCAAAGATATTTTCTAATTGATTAGAATTAATATATTTAACGTTGTGGTTGAATGATTGCAAAAATTTTCCATTTTTTTCAAAACCGCAAATTTTTTTTTTTGGCCAAGCGTTTTATCTGACCCCCATGAGCTTACATCCAAGTCGCTGCAGTTCTTGGATTTTCCTTTCCCGAGAAAACGAAAAGTGTTTCAAATTTTAGACACCTTATCCCCTACAGCAGGGCCCCTTTTGACTTTCGAAATCTACCCCAATAGACTTTTTTGCTCACCATATCAACCCCTATCGATTCCCCCACCTAATTTTTAATTTTGTGGATTTTTCAAAAAAAAAAAAATTTACAATCGGTTTTTTTTTGTGTTGTTTTTTTTTTGGCCAATCGTGTTTTCTGCCCCCCGTTACCGTACATCCAGGTCGGTGCAGTCCTTGGATTTTCCGTTCCAGGAAATCCGAAAAGCGTTACGTTGGCACTTTAATACAAGAGGATTACGTCAAGTGAGATATTATAGGCCTGGTAGCTGCATGAACTGAAGTTCATTTATACAGTAGTTAAAGTATAACTGTAGTTTTACTGTGGAATAACTGCAATATTATTGCAGAAAAACTACAGCACTACTGATAACATGTGAAAATTAGCTGTGGGAATAATTGCAGTGATATTGCTAATATCTATAGCATTTGCAGTTTTATTTACAATTCTAAGAATTTCGTAGATGTCTGAGGAGGGAAGGGTGGAGGATTTTTTCCAACAACAGACCATGTCATTGGGTCAGCCTTACATGGTAAACAACAGCTCTTGGGTTATTTGTGCTAACGTGTTATTTTATGGTTGTTGACTGGTTTCAAATCCAAGTCTATATCGAAATGTATACTAATCGAATTATAAATCTAACCTTGTTCGGGCTATGGTACATAACTTATTTCTTGAAACCTTTCATGGACATAAGCTCATTCCTTGAACCTCCAAGGACGCAACCCACATGTCTAAAATATATACGAGTTTACAGTTGTTCATGCAGTTCGTTCACATTAATTTAGATGAAGTAATTTACAAACTCGTTTCATTCCCGAAAATATAGCATTGGATTGTAAATCATTATGTGAACGTGAATCAGGAGGTCAAACACATCTCCTTTCCATTAACTCACAATTTGTCGCAGAATCTGACTGAATGTGGAAATTTCACATGTTTTTTATGGGTTTAAAATGAAATTTGGTACTTATATACTGTATATGTGTAATTTTTTTTTGCATCGACGAACGTTTTCAGAACATGTTCACGAAAGATGCATCGGTACCTCAAAACGGCCACCAGCCATTTTATATGACGTCTTAATTCTGCATCAATCGCGATAACATAGGCGCATGCCTTTTGCACGTGCGGCGATAATCGGCTTTTTTCCACTTTGCTTTACATTCTTACATTTACTATATGATGCCAGCGGCGTGATGCCATGACCAGCGGCGGATCCAGTATTTTATTAAGCCTTTATGGGCCGTTGATCAAGCATGGGCACCTTCATAATTGTCCCCAGAGGTCCCCAAACCATATTTCACAGTAAAAATGTAAGATTTTACCCTAATTTTTACAAAATTCGACATTTTTCCATCCTTTTTCTAACGTGGATTCAGTGATCAAGGAAGGAATCCTGACCCCCATCCCCCCTGGATCCGCCGATGACATGACGTCATCAACTTGTCCGACTATACCATTTCAAAATTCCACCGTTTTGTCAATTTACAACATAAAATTACAGGAAAACTATGCACATTTGAGGGCAGAAAACGACTGAAATTTATTACTATGGTGGTATTATTTCTAAATCAATGGTTTTTAGGCATTTTAGTAATTTATGAAATTACTCTGTTGTAAACCCAGTGCCATATCCCTGGCCGCCTTTTTAATCTCCAGAGCTTGAATGAAACAAGGGTAAAAAAGAATAAATTCCATCATCGATATTGCTACCATTCTCGTACACCATACGTTCTCTCGTACTAAAAACAAGCAGAGTTTTGTACATTTGGAGAAAGTTTATGTAATACTCGTTTCGCTCACCGACTATAGGTGAACATCCCAGAATGGGGGCTTTGGACGTGTGTCCATTCATACCTGTCCGAGGAGTAACCATCGAAGAATGCATTGAGTGTTCCAAGAAATTTGGTCAAAAACTGGCTTCAGAGCTCGGCGTTCCTGGTATGAAACTTTTGACTTCTATTTTATTTCAAGGAGCCTTAATTATTATAGAATTATTCTGTTTTCAGTTTATTTATATGGCGATGCGTCAAATCAGTCATACCGGAAGACGTTACCCCAAATACGTACTGGGGAATATGAAGCATTGCCTGAGAAGGTAATTCAGTAAAGTTATCTTCAGAAGGTTTCCGAAATCCTCCTAACATAATCTGCATTTTTCGAGTATATTTATTACCGTGTTTGTCAAGTGGCAATTTTGATAAACATGCACCATATTTGCTTACATATACAGTGTAACTTAGAAATGGCAGGATTTAGTGCATTATAACATGGCAAAATGTGGCACAAATCGTGCAGTAAAAATCCACAAAATGTGCAGTAAAATACCCAAAAGGTGCAGTAAAATGGTTATTTTTTCTATCCAATTTTTATTACCCAAAATAGATAAGTAGATACAGTACATGCATATCGATGAACATTTGCCACAAAAAACCGACACCAACGAAAAATCAAAGAAATTCTTAAAAGTACCCTTCGATTGTTTTAATTAAAATGACCTACAGTAGCCTAGGGCAGATGGACTGCAAATGACGGTAGTGGTAATCCTTCTACCAAGCAGGCACTACCAGTGATTGGCTACCGCTGTGCTACAGCTTTTAGGTACTTATCAGTTATCACCACCCTATTTTCCAAAAACATGAAAATATACGGTTTTTACTGCAATATAGGCTTAAAAATCCTGTTTCGTGCACTTATCACAAAACACTATTTCATGCATTTTTGTGCAAAATAAGATTTTGTGTATCGACTCCGATGGTTTGTTTAGAGTAATGGTTTATAAAACTTATAAAGTGACAAAAGAAATGGCGTCATTTCATTTACCTTTGGCATAATATGGCATAACAAAGCTTCGCTAAAATGCTGACATCACTTATCACTGTTAATTCATTTTTTTTTTCTTTGCATAAAATAGCTTAAAAAGCCCGAATGGAAACCCGATTTCGGACCCGACACATTCGTTCCCAACTGGGGTGCAACAGCCACAGGCGCCCGAAAATTCCTCATCGCTTACAACGTGAACATTCTCGGTACTAAAGAACAGGCACACCGCATTGCCCTTAACATTCGAGAACAAGGACGTGGCCCAAACGAGGCAAGTCTATCATTATTTCAAAAATTTGCTACATTTCTCGATTTCGTTATGCTTCCTGTCCACTTTTACTTTTTTAGCTTAATTATGGTCTTAAAGCTGATTATAAGGTCCATTGAAAATGCGTGGTAATTTTCGGGCACCCTGCATAATATTTCCACCATGCAAAACAATGCAAAATTTAGCTTTATTCACAGTCAGAGAGTGACATCTGCACGACGTTTCGGTTAACTTAAAACCTTCATCAGGTGCTAAAAT
>JAQFYZ010004290.1:0-11353 GCA_034695085.1 Cylindroiulus punctatus | reverse complement strand
GTGATGAACGTGAAGATTGAACGAGCATGCTGTTAGCACTGTAGGACTGCACAATTACAGAGGTGGTTGCTTTGAGCTTCCTAATGCAGCCTTAGCACGCATTTAGCATCAATTTATCTTGTCACGCAGACATTGTGCTTTCGTCACGATAACATGGCGGCCATGGTACAATCCAGAAATCACTTCTTATTCTCTGCACCGGACAAGTGCCATAAGTTATCAATAGGGGCAGCCTTTATAAGTAGGACGCCCTGTACCTCGCAAGTCCGACGGTGTTTTATTCACAAATAATACCCCCTTCATGTTGGTCATTCGTTTACATAATTAGTATAAACACAGTACAAGTAAAGAGTAGTATGCACCATAGTGCTTCATTGACGTTTCCACGTTAGACAAACTGGCTTTAAACCCAGTCATAAACACTTCGGGTTCGTGGCCTAGATCTTTGGGTCATCGTGGTTGATGCAATGCGTTCTTCAGATGTTTGGCAATCAATGGTCCTAACTGACCTGGCGACCTGTGCTTGTCCAGGTGAATCTCGTTTAACGTCCGTCACACTTGCGGGGAAAAGTTCAAATATTGTTAATAATGGCCAAAGTGAATTTCCTATCAGTTCAATGGTTGTGATTTTCCGCTTCCTCTTCCCCTCGGCTCATTATTCCTCAAATACGAATTTGACTTTTGTCACATTTTCCGAAAGGGGGCCCACCGCCAAGGGGCGCTCCAGGCCCCCCAATGGCCACGATGAAAGCCAAAGGCGGATGTTCAATGAATGAATGCTTTTAGATTCGCCAATGATTGATGGCATTGCCAGGCTAGGGGTCTTGGTGCATCTCCTGTTTACACTGGCTCACAGTTCGTGGACCCCACGGAAAAATCAATAGCTCCAACAACTGATTCGCCCAACTCCTCCTCTCCTTGTTGTTGTTTGTTGTTGTTATTGTGAGTTGCATCCATTGGAATCTTGTTATTTGGTCATATCCATTGGATATGATCCCACATAGGATTTTACGCTGATTTTGCTTTCTATTGGTATTGATCGGCGGGGTTTATTGTCTGCTCGGTAAATATCCTTTTCAAGTTTAATGAAATGAGAATTGAAAAGTGGGGACTTTGGGCTTTCTGACGTGGACGATGCTGGCTTTTTGTACTGGCTTTTCTACTCCATCATTTTGTCTTGTCTACTTTTTGTGATCTTTTTGGCTAATATTTATATCACCGGTTTTATCGGTGTTTCTATGACTGCGCCCACTATGAATTCAGCCTCTCTAACGGCATTATCCACATGTTTTTCGAGATCCTTGTATTGTCGAAGAAATTGCATTCGAATTATGTCAACGTCTTTATCAAGGTGTTACGATAACAATTCAAGTATATGTAATCTGTATTCCCAGATCAGTTGAAGAAATATGGGTCGAAATAAAATTCTTAAAAGTTGTAACTTTGATAACTGATCATTAAAGTTAAATATTCATCGTATAAGGAGAAACAGTAGTATTGGCCACAAATGAATCTAACCTCACATATGCCCTCACGTGATTACAGCATTTTGTTTGGCACACTATACACGTACATTAATGTTTTGAAATGAATTTTCGTGAATTGGCTTAGGGAATCCAGTTCCTATTGATTGCATCAATGGGAAGACATGCATTGTTTTGAATTTACTGATTTCTACTTGCATCCAAAGTTCCACCTTCCTGTTCCTTTTATGGTGTGTTCAGGGTTCTTTTCATCACCACTTTGAGATCACAACGCCTTATTGGATGAGGAGCCCCTCTTCTCATCTCACCATAATTGTTTTCTGAGCTAACTCGGTTTAGCATCTTCCCGAAAGCTCATTGTTAGCCAAGTTTGTTCACTAAAGGAGGAGATGAATATTGGCGGAAATATTGCGTGGGACTCACGTTCGGAATTATTTTTTCTATAGGTTATGAGCAGGGGAGGGAAACATTGGGAAGGGATATATGCCGTTTGTCGAAGGGTAAATCAATTAGTAGTTTCGCTCGTAAGCCGCATGGCTAGGTTAGCTTTAGCGCTGAAATATCGCCCTGACAACTGTTTCTATGGCGACGGCTAGTCGCTTGCTTAAAACATAATTTGGACCCGAATTGAACGCAATCTCACACCTCGAAGGCAAACTTGGCCAAGTTTGGGGCAGGGCTGGGGCTTTCAACTTTGCCTATATGTAATCATCCAGATCGACTTCTGATCAAAATGGCGATGATGGATGAGGCTGACGACCGTTTCGAATCTGTCCTGAGGTAGTGGAGCGCTGTCTACTATTACCACCTTACATAAGGCTTTGAGCTTATCATGTTTGTAAACATGTTTTGCAAGCCTTTACTTGTGATGGGCGCTCTTGATTTGGGATAAACGCTATGGTTTAGGGAAAACATGCTGTGTCTGGTTTTGAAAACAACCCCCAAAGGCAGTGTAGCTTTGTTATGAAGCGGGACATTCTGGGTGTTTTCCAGCATGTCACCAACAGAGAAACGTCAAAATTCATGAAAGGTCAAAACTTCCTGTAAACCTTGCTCATATGTAACCATTTCACCCTGGCATTTGAACTGTCTTTAAGTCTGTCATGTTTGTGAACATGTTTTGCAAGCCTTTACTTGTGATGGGCGTTCTTGATTTGGGATAAAAGCTATGGTGTAGGGAAAACATGCTGCGTCTGGTTTTGCAAACAACCCCCAAAGGCTGTGTAGCTTTGTTATGAAGCGGGACATTCTGGGTGTTTTCCAGCATGTCACCAACAGAGAAACGTCAAAATTCATGAAAGGTCAAAACTTCCTGTAAACCTTGCTCATATGTAACCATTTCACCCTGGCATTTGAACTGTCTTTAAGTCTGTCATGTTTGTGAACATGTTTTGCAAGCCTTTACTTGTGATGGGCGTTCTTGATTTGGGATAAAAGCTATGGTGTAGGGAAAACATGCTGCGTCTGGTTTTGCAAACAACCCCCAAAGGCTGTGTAGCTTTGTTATGAAGCGGGGCATTCTGGGTGTTTTCCAGCATGTCGCTAACGGAGGAACGTCAATATAGATCCACATGAAAGTGACCACGTGAAAGGTCAAAACTTCCTGTAAACCTTGCTCGTATGTAACCATTTCACCCTGGCATTTAAACTGACATTTTCAATGTTGATTGTCACCCCTATCGATCCCCCAATTACATGGCAATTAGGCATAACTTCCGGTTTGTTCGGTGCCGCTTTCGCGTGACTGGTCCGGTTGTTGTTTTCTTTGGCCTACCATTGGCCTTCGTTACAAGTGCTTTGATCTCTCAATGTAATTAGCCTTATAAATGATAATGAGCCTAATTTTGCCTTGTTTTTAATCACCTTTTGATGTCGGTCTCGATAAGGGCACTCTAAGGGGAGAAATTCTGTCCGCTAATTAGGAAATGTGCGTTGCATGCCGGTCGAAGGGAGCGATTGCATCTTGTAAATATTGGAAATTGATGCACTTATGCTAATAACTACGTTATGCAACATTTTCCTCAGGAAGGCGCATGGGAGGGCGAGGGGCTTAATGCTTTCGACCCATTTACGGTAACTAATGACTCGCCACTCGTCTCTTTGACCATTGTTCTGAATGATTAACTAATCTGCTGTTAAATGACTGATGCGAGGCCCTAATTTATCACTCTTATTATGCACATTAATTACGAACGATGGAATCGGCGATTTGCGGAGTGACATAAAGCATAAAGTTCCACGTTGATTAATCCAATTTCTAAATGGCATTGTAAAAGTCAAAATTGCATGGAAATTATTTGATTTTAGTCCGGATTATCTTCCTACCCATTATACCTTTATGCCATTATACTCATCTGCAAACCTTTACGTCATTCGAGAATACATGTACTTGATGTAATGATCTGCAGGGGGTTGTGTAATCGAGGCAGCTCAATGCAAGCGCGAGGTTTAAACCGAATTTGCTTGAGATAAGCACGTAGCTTACTGTTTGTTTTGGTGGTAAATGTTAAACCAGATGCAGCTAAGTTATCCCAACACCCAGACCAGGCATCACTGCAAACGTTCGGGGAAACTGATGTGATTTTAGTAAAAGCTGATATGACCCCTGCAGTGGCAATCACTGCTAGCCTGCTAGCTATGAGGGCAGCCCGCCATTAGGGGCAGCGGCTGCTAACGTTTAATACATGCACAGTCACTTTTATTTCGAATTTCCGACACATAAAAATACATACTATATAAATCATTTTTAAACCAGGGAATATAACGGGATACAGCCAAATCATCTATGATCACGTCATATGAAATGAACCACGCAATTTCGTCATGAATGTTAGTATTCGTTAATGTTCCAATGTACACACACTTGTGTTCTTTCTTACCCCCTCCTATCGAATTTTGCCATGGACCTGGAGCGGTGGCATTTCGATTGTTCTATAGCTTTAGCCACGGTGGTTGCGCTCGACGTACCTCATCGACTCATCATTGATATTTCTGCGGTTTTGTTATTTTCTCTGTCATCATTCCCACCAGTTTCTCCACTTTTCTCGATTTGTTCACCATCGTCATCACGATGCTCGTACCCTTATCAGCGCCCCCATGTGACGCTGGCTTTTTATTCTGCGCTCTACGGTCCCATCTCCCTCCCCCCTCGGAATCTGCTCTCCCTCGCTCGCACTCAATTACCGATTATTGTGCAAACCCAGCAAATCGCCCTGGCTGCGGATTTATTCAATTTGAAAAGCGTTTAATATTTGAATGGGGAAACCGCCGCCAAATGAATTCGAGCTATTCATCTCTTATTAAAATTTGATTGAGTTGAGGCAGGTGGCTGGTGGAGAGGGGATGGAACCCCTGGTGGGAGGATGCGACACTTTAGTGACCAGCCCAACCGCAGCTTCTGGGCTCGACTCCTGTGGGCGCCATCTAGTGGAGGGATTAGCAAACTGGAAATGGAGGATGTTGTCGACATTCCGCCGGAAATGTTCACTGGATTATGCTAATCTTTCTGTTTAAGGCTGGTTAAAACCAGCCATCTGGTGGAGGTTACGAAACGTTGCTTATTTGGTATACCCTGTACGCCTACTGGTGCTGCTAACTGTAAACTGGTTTTAAAGCACTTTTCCTTAATTTAATCGCAGCGGCTAAGCCAGTTAACTAAATTCCGATGAATTTATCATTTGGAATTTATATACATGTATTTCAAATTATAAGTAATTTAGCCAGATATTCAGGGGAACTACCTATTGTACAAATATTCTTACGTGAAATAGACATGTTGTGCATTGGCTGGTAAAGTACGGTATAATGTCTTGCATTGATTAGGGAGGAAACAATATATTAGTCAGGTGCACTTTTGAATATTGTTAACTTAATTTATAGATGATATTGCTTGAATTAACTAAAGTAACTTGTTGGCACTTCAATCCTTTTGATTTTCAATTCAATTGCTGAACACAGCACTCAGTGATTCTTTTTAAAAAATTAACCAAAGTCCCACAAAAGGAAAGAATTAAGATTCCGTTATCATAACGAGGGAAAAGTTTGTACTGCTCGCTAATTTCTTCGCAAGAAAGGCCTCTTGATCCAGCAACTTATTTGTATGTGAACGTGCCATCACAGGACAGCTTCCTTACCCTCGGCCTCCCCTTACCACCCATGTTCTCCTTGCATTTATTGCATATCCATGGTGAATGCTTGTACTGCTGCTCAGCATCGACTATCTTTATTGCAGTGGACATGCTCATAGTAGCCTTTGCACGGACAGCTTTTAGTACTTTTGAATGACAAGACAACACACGCTCTCACCATTACCATTATTTTTATGATCTACGTCACAACAACCTTAATATTTGTGCAGATGTACACAGTAGTGAAATAGAAAGTGTATTAGCCGTTGCATGCTCAGCCCTCAAGCTGGCGATGTTGACGTGGACATTTTTGGTCAGCACGGACATCGTTTTTTGTGTAATTAGGGCCATTTGCTTCGATGCAATTTGATGGTTAATGTAGTCGTGCAAGGACATAGCGTTACCATTTCGCTTACTAGATGGCGCTAAGCTGTTGCGAGAATGTGCTCGTGGGTGAGAAATAAAGCAAACGAGTGGATGTAAAGGCAAACTATAAAAAGTAGATAAGATTGATGTTAACGAATGTATATCTAGTTATCATCTGAATATCGTCTGCAGTAGCACATCTTACAGATGACGTTAAGGGGTGAGGGGTTTTACATTGGTACAATACATACATGTACTGTAGTTGCAAATTGTCTTACACATTTATGCATTAATAAATAACGGCAACGGCAAAGTATTTTCGTTAGTTTGCTTTTGGAAATAAGAGGTTTTACAGGTCATGATAAAGAATGATACATGTATATTACATCAGGTCTAGGGCCTCCAATTTCCAAAATTCGAGTTAAAGAATGAATTGATAGATAGAAAACCTCCTAATTGGGGATGACAAACGACTCATTCTTCCTGGTGGCAAAAGTGTTGGAATTCTTATTCATTGATAATTTATGCAGAAGTATGGGTCGTATTTTGCATATTGGACATAGGGTTAACCCCTTCCTAAGACCAAAACTTTGACTTTTCCACCCACTCTGTGCTAACTAATTGTTGTTATTGACTCGGTTAGGCTAGTCTCGTATTATTGCGAAATACCTGACTTTATGTGCTTGTATGTACATTTGTGTCTTGATTCATAGCCTCACTATTGCTGTTCCGCTTATTTTCGATTTCAAAAATGTAATAAAATTACTGCAGTGCCTTGCCGGTATCCCCCTGAAAACATGGCTTAGCCAGAAATCTACTTAAAATATTGAGTTTTAGCATGAATAGATTTTTTGTCGTCTACATAGCCGAGGCCGATACCATCCAATAACGTGTTTGGCCTATTGTATGCGTGGTGAATGCGAAGTTGGGAAATCAATGTTTGATATTGCTTAATATGATCATAGCAGGGATGTCTGCACCAGAGCGCCCGAATTGCAGAAAAAACGGATATCCGTGTTCCATCTCTTCTTCCAATAAAAAAACTCAGATGGATTTTAAATTCTCTGTTTCAATCCATGAACATTATCCAGTATGAATTGTTGGGGAGTTTTATCTACCTAGACCCACGTGTGAGGGCTTCGACTCGAATGCGATCGCTTTTGTTGTGCCTTTACCATTGATTCACTTTTATTTGATGTCCTCTCTCGCTATGGAAGTGAATTTGTCAAGGTTATTAAAATTAATATTTTTTGCCGACATTCAATCTTGCATGTGCGCAAATTGTGAATTAAACTCAGTGGTGGACTATTTTAGCGTGCTAATAGACAATTTTCTTTAATAAACAATATGCAGTTTAACTGTTTGTGCTAGTCAAATCTGATGAAATGTTTTCAAAATTGTCGTGGCCTCTATTTATAGCCTCAAAATTGAATTTTAATTTCGTGTACAGGATGATCATAAAGTTAAACACTAAAAGTTAATTTTAAGAAAAACTGTTAGTTTCAAGAACCCAATTTTGTCCGGGAAAATATAGAGCAGATCCTGAAAGTTTGTTTCATGTATTAGAGACATCTAATGTCTTTAACGAAACTCCGAATTTTTAAACTACTTTTGTAGAACAATACAACTGATTGTTAACCTCGTAATTCACCTTGGATATAGCGGTGCTTCTGCCTTCGTCTTTATTCATTATGCTGTCACTTTTTGCCATCCTTATAGTTTCTTCCATAATGCAAGGATCAATGAAATATGCCTGAATGGAAATACGCGTAGGCATAAATAAATGCATGGGACTAATTTCGGTTTAAAACAATGACAGGTGACAGATCTCATGAAAAGCGCCTCCATACATTAGAGCTTGTTATTCGGTTTGCGTCTATATCTTAGAAGTGGATTTCAACTTTAACGAATTGATTTTCTATCGCTTATTTTTTTGCTGCTCCCCAACAAAGTAGATTCGGGCCCTGAATAGAAAAATGTAAACCCCCCGAATAACTGACAAGAGTATTGCGAGTGAACGATTTCATTTCCAGCTTTCAGTTTCTTTTTTTTTCTTTTTGAGGCTATTTCTTACGAAACTTTTAGGGATAACTCTTCTATTCATCCAGAACTATCTAAGACATTTTTTTGCAACGCTTTTTATATAATTTTTTAGAAATTCTTGGTTTTCTTGACATTTTCTTCCTCGGCGTCAGACCCGTATCGTCTTTTACTTTTTTTTAAAAAGTTTTTCTCGTTTCAAGAAAAATGCATGTGATCTCGTTATCGCCATTTTTCCAATCTTACGTTTTATATGGGCGTACATTGAGATAGCACAACTACATACCCGTATATATTTTCTAGTCCTATTGGTTCGTGCATTGCTATTTTTTACATTAAAGTACAATGAGATGCGCCAATAGATTTAGTGCATATGGCATACTTGAAGAAATAGTCAATTCTCGTTATCATTAATTCAATCCAAAATTACATGTTTATTGCCGTCTATTTTTGCACAACTTCGTTATGCATTTCCATATCTTGTTATCTGGGAATTGATTCACAATGAAGTACTTTTCAATGTAGGTAATTTTACTTCACTGCCCACCTTGCTCTTATTAATAGAATAGTGAGGACGCAGCAGTCCAAAAAAATCATTGCAATATATCTAACTACATTGTTGTTATTGGCATTGAAAGGGAGTTAGCGCAGCACAATGACATTTTTAAATTACAAAAGTATTATTTGGATTTCGTGACTAAAATAAACGTTATTTTCGTAACGAAAGTTGAACCCTACTTATGGCTGCACAAAAAGTGTATTACGTTATTCTTGCAAAAGTTGCAATGGCTCATGTCATCCTTGAACTAACTGCGCCAATACCAATTTTTCTTTAGACATCAAACCCAATCCTTGAGCCTTTCAACGTTATCTCAACGTTTCATCAGCTCAATTTATAGCATACTTGCTACTTTCAATAGTCGCGCAATTTTTGCAAAATCTTGCAAGATATCTCGGAATGCTCCGATGCTTCGCATGGCACTGGTGCCATTCAAACGTGGAGTAGTATCTTCAAAATGTCTCCATCTCATCTGTTTGTAACTGCTTCCTGAAATTTGAAAGTGTGAAGCTTTCTCCAGCTGATTGTTCCAAATGGATCTAATTCTCCCATAATTTCGTAGCATCTCTTGTCGATTTTTCCCTCGGCTTCTCCATCGACTTTGAGTTTGTGCTGAGGGGGTGGGGGTGGGGATGGGGGTGTCTTTTGTGCGTCTCTACAGATATTATCACCCAGTCCTTGCATGCCGTTAACTGGCACATTACTGCCTCGCAGAATGTCATCTAATGTTATAGATGGAGCGCCAGAAGTTGTAATTTTGATCCCTTATGAGTGCTGTGCAAATCACAGCCTTTCGGTGTCTGCGCAATCCGAGAAAAATGACAATCCATGCAATAGCCCATCATTTTGTCGTTTTCTGCATTGGCAAAAATATCCCCTCTCCCTTTTTTTTCCTTCGATTTTTTTCCTTTTTTCTGGTGGCGGTTTCGTTATCTGCTTCTAACGCCCGTAATACGAAAATTGGGACATATCGTGCAGAAAAAGATGACTATTATGACGGTGGTGCACCGAGCGAACAATAGCGCTGACATTTGTGCTGGCAGCGCCAGAAGATGGTTAGTACATTTTCGCAGAATTCAAGAATCCTAATGTCTTGTCTGCAAATGACACTACGGGAGTTTGAATTATGTTTGGCAGAGTTATAGTTTAGCTTTTCTCTCCTTCCGCATAAACTGGATGAGTCTTGCAGCCTGGTCTCAGCTAGCCTTCTTCTCAATGGGTTTGCACTATAGCCAGATTTTGAAAAGTGGTTTCTTAAAAGTTATTTCACGAAGATAGATTTTTTATTGCCCGCAGACTATCTTATATTTTTCTGGAACGACGTGCATTTTCGTAGTGAAAACTTTTTATCGTTGTTCAGATTGTCCAGGAAGTTTTTCTTTGCAGGGCCTGTCACGTTTGAGTGCGAAAATTGTTCGACAATGGCAAATGTCGACGTTTAAACTTCTTGGAGGTTGTTTCCAATGGCAAAAGACAGTGTCAATAAACGTCCTTGGGGAAAATTCCAAACAAGACATTGTTTCGTTCAATGCAATAAATAGTTTGAGTTTAGGCTGTAGGAAGTAATGTAGGTTGAAGTAGAAATGACTACCAGTTACATGTAACCTCTAAATTACATAAATATGGGACATTTACATGTATGTACATATGGTTAAACCAGAAATTGGCCACAGATAGACCTATTATTCATGGCAATATTCAACTTTTCCTCCCTGTGAATTTGCATTCTAAACCTTGTTTGTTGCAATTTTTATCCAACAAGTATTCTTCGTCTTATGTAATTTATTGAGTTAGTTAACCCTCAGGGGCTTCCATGTTTTGCAGGTATTTCATTTTTGTTAATTAGTTTTCCTCATCACTGTCCCCATTTTGAAATCCGAAATGGAAACGTGATAAATTCCATCTCTGCAATTTATTCCGTAATCATCCCGAGTTAATTCTGACAAGGTTTTTGTGTCAGCCGTAAGCTCGCTCTGTGTTTTTCGCCATAAAAATGTCAACTTTGATATTTGATAGCCGTGTTGAGTCTTCAGGCTCCGAACTTTTCTTGTTGTCGGATTATTTTATTTTCTTCCCCCTCATGCAAATAATGAATAATTCATTATTCAAATCATGAGTTGGTAATGCATGTAAATTGTCTTGACGGAATTTGTAGTGTGGTGTTTCACATTTTGTGATCGCCGGAAAGAACTCCTGGAAATGATTTATTCCTCTTTTTGTCTCTACTGTTTTAATTTACTCGTTTTGATATCTTTTTCGTTTGTGTCCCGGCATTTTGTTTAATATCCTGTTTCATTAAAGGGCTTAAGTAACGATTCATCTAGAAAAACTTTCATTTGTCATCTTTTTTATTACTTTTTTCCTGTTATTTATCACCGACTCGCATATTTGTAAATGGAATACACCGTGCAATTTCCACCCACAGCAGTTGACATTGCTCTGTTTTTCAATAAATTTACTTGATAGCATGGTCGGATTTCGACCTTGTTTCGCATTGTGGAGTTAGTGAGTTGCTGCTTAGAAATTTAGAATTTTTTTAAAAAAAATGCACTTTTTCATCGAAATTGCTAGATAGTGTTAGTGCATCACACTGACCGGTGCAATTCACATGATCAACCGTTGACCTGCATATACATGTATGTCATTTTCGATTCTAGAGGCTGGTACTTCCTGTAAACCAAATGCATGATAAATATCCAAAGTGTTGGCGTTGAGGCGCCTTATGCCCGCCCGGAGGAATGGGGTCAAGGGGATTAACCTTGACCCTGCACCTGGAC
>JAQFYZ010004289.1:0-11355 GCA_034695085.1 Cylindroiulus punctatus | reverse complement strand
TTCATCTGAATTCGGGGGACAACGAATACAGTTGCTAATGCATCTTAAAATAAGATGTTTTAGTTTGCAGTGTATGCCATTGTAAAATATGCTATTTTTATCGTCTGTTGTTTATAAACATGAAGTGAACACACATTTTTAAAAGGAACCAGCAATAGTGCACACACATTTTAATAAAAAAAACTTCAAGTTTAGATTAGTTTTTTTTTTCAAATTTACAATTTCATTAATGATCTCTTCCACAGAATTGCTTGCTTCAATTGATATCTTGAGTTAATAAACATTAAAAATTTTACGGGGATATAAAAATCATCTATATTATCAACTTATTTTTAGAATCAGAAGAAAAAGATGCAATGGTTTCCAAATTCTAGTCAGAGATGGTAAAAATCATCTATATTATCAACTTATTTTTAGAATCAGAAGAAAAAGATGCAATGGTTTCCAAATTTTAGTCAGAAATGGTATTTTTGAGATCTGGCTTGTTGTTTGAGAGATGATATCAATGGCGAAAATGGACAATTCCCTGAATGAAGCCACTAGTTGGCATCCAATTCATACAAGACATTATTTTACAGTCATTCCGAAGTCATGTCTTGATTTCTGTGTCAATAGATTTGTTAAATTTCCCTGACTTTAAAAAAATCTATCCTCCCTGACTTTTCCAACTTCCCTGATTTCTCCATGTTTTCCAGGTTTTCCAGGTTGGGAAGAACCCAGTTTAACACGTCCTAATGTGGCATATCAATATGAGCGATTTAAAATTTCTCGAATATTTTTCGTATCGAGAATGCAAGTGTTTAGGTAAAAATGGCGAAACAGACTACATTCTAAACAGAAAAAGTACACATGTTGAACCTTAAGGGTACAAATGTTTTGAAATTATATACACACCCAACGGGTACATATGTTGATTGCACGTGTTCCCTTGACATGTGTTCCTAGGGGCACATATGAGTCTACATTTGTCATTTCATCCCTTTGGGTACATATATGATATATGGGGTGCAAATGTACATTTGCACCCCACAAAAAATGCATTTGTACCTTTACAGTTTACAGTGTAACACCAATTACAGGTGTCCTATTCTTGGCATTGCGTGGCATTAATTCTAAACAGTACCCGAGATTGCAAACAGTAGTGCTCGCGGTTCGCACAATTGTGATTCTTGGAACCGTCCACTCCAGTATCCCTTCAGCTACGTTTTCCCATCTCCGCAAAATGCGTGGAGTTCATACAGGGAGCTCATCAAGTTAAGGGTGATTAAGAGCTGTCAGTCATCGTGGGCTGGCGGCCCTCAGGGCAAATAACGTTGGAGAATGGCCCGCTGGGAGATGTTGAGGTGACCACTGCGAAGCGGATTGTAGTAACGGCGAGAAGTGTATTATAGCTGGCAGATCATTTGGCGCCAACGTATCAGTATGCCAATGCGATAATGATATTGTGGTGGGGATCTATCGAAGACTTAAAGATGTTAAGGGCGCCTAGAAAAACGCATCTCGTATCATATTCCGGTGTCCCCAGGCGCTCGCGAGAGGACAACGTGAGCGACCTCGTTCTTCTTGGATCCGCGCGAAAATCCGTAATGGGTTCCCCGATAATTGCATTCCTTATTAAGCGAGTTTGCCCCTAGTTTGATATTTCGGCCAGGGGAAATCGGCTGGAAAACGCGAAATTTATCTATGGCTTACGGCTGTATCTCGCGCTATAAAACTTTCATCACCTTCCGCATTTGAAAGGAGGCCCATAGAAGCTTCCGTTTTTTTTTTAGAGTAGTTTATGCATGGAGTTTATGCATTGTTTTGGAATAAGGTTGTTATAAGGAAACTAATGTAAGTTGAAGAAATTCATATTTTCACAAACATTAATTAGATACGTAACATCAAACATTCATTCAGTCATATATTTGAGGATGATATACTGGAATTTGTGAAATGATATATCAGAGGGGTCCAAAATAATGTGCTCACTCTTTGCCACATGTATTACACAAATTGAATATCCATTGAGTACATTTTTTGGACCCCTCTCTATGTATTTGGTGAAATGAAAACACGTTTTGGATTAGTTGAGATTTCATTATTTAAAAATAAGTGCATAAGTAGTTTGAAAGTAGTTATAGGCTTTCCATAACATTGTCTGTGCATCAAAAAATCGACTATTAACAACACCCTACCCCCATAATTCCATTTCGTCCGAACTGGTAAAAGTGTTAGGCAAAATAAAGAGAAAATTAGATTTTGTAAAGGCTATTTTCATATAACACTAAGGTGCAACCATGGATATCGATATCTCTGGAAACTGTAAAAGTCTTGGTTAAGTATGGTGCTTGTGAATGACGTGACTGTTGTCCCAGCCACTACTGTCCCAGACATCATTTTAGAATTGTTGACTCGTTACAAGTCTGCAACGTTCTGATTTACAAGGACGTCACCGAATCTCATGCTTTAGTGCTTGGAGTAAGAAATCTGTATAAGGAGATTTTACTTACCAGGAACAATGTTGAAGTTATTCCTTCATATCTTCAAACCATATGTAGCCAACAACGTCGAATTCTATTGCACAGCCTTTTCAAATTTTCATAATTTACACACCCTGTCAATTATTCTGCTGACATCTTACACTGCAAGAAATAAGTTTGCGTTTGCTGACTACCATGCGCATTGTAATAGAGAAGCCACATTCATTCGAAAAGCGGAAAATACATTACAACAATTTTCCATCGTTGAATGTGCATTTTTTTTCTTAAATTCACAATTTTAAAAGCGGAAAAAACGGCGGCAGCTCGAATCGTCATTGATTCAAGTCTGGATCAATCCCCATTGGCTGCTGCCAACCCGCTTGTGCTTACTATAGTTACAGCCATAGATGGCGCTTGTACATTTTGACATTTAAGTAAATATATTGGACGGCCATTCTTAGCTGCCGCCATATTTATCATTTTTCAATAATAGTTTTCGATGTGAAAACAGTCGAAAAAAGTATCGAAAAGATACATGATAAGTAATGAAATTCTATTTTAGCTCAGAAAAAATAAGTACAGCTTCCCCACATGTGTATTCAGCAAAAGACACTCGTGAGTGGTCGTTATATAAAGGTTACCCCTTGCCCAGGAACTGCAAGAGTCGTGCCATACAAACAGAAGTATGATTTCCGAGCAGCTTGACCGCTACTCCCTCTGCTCTCCTGATTTTTTGTGAACATTCCCTGTATTCCAGTTCAATCTTGTTTTACCATTGCCATTTAATTGCAATCAAATTGCAGCCATATCTATGACTAAACCATAAAATGTAATTATTCGCAATTTTATGTGTAGTCAAAGTGCAAACGGTTTATTACCAATTGTCAATTTAAAAAAATGCAAAAAAACATGTTTGCCAAGAGCATCAATAATTAGCAACTTTGCTATCAGTTTATTATCAGCAATTGACTAATTATCATAGTCAGTTATAACATCAGTTTACTACCGACTACTGTGCTGTTATCACCAATATTTCCTGGTGAAACATGTCACGTCACTCCTTTGTATCACCGGCGGCACAGATTATCACTTAATGATAATTGTGGGAAAGCCGCAAATAACAATAAGCAGATTTTTTTCTCAAAAATTCTCAATAAGGATTTTTTTCGCGTATGGAGGGATGGCGGTCAACAGTCCAAGCACTTAAAAAACGCTACGTCTGACCGACCACGGCTGACCATGCGTCTGTTACTTGGCCACTCCCTCGTCCCATCCTTAATGACATGCCAAATTTCCGACTGGACGCTTTCACCCAACGCCAAATTATCTTATTGTTTTCTGTCCTGCGTGTACTTAATGAATTCGGCCGTGGGCATGGGCAAGGCGTTTAATTCGCGTTTTTTTAAATCTGAAAAATAGACTTTTTAACAACAACGCGAAGGGGCGTATTTGAATGCCGCGGATTTTGATTCTGGGACAATGAATAATTGCATTTGGAGTTGTATTATAGGTCAGAAGTACAGAAAAGGCGTTTAATGCACTCCGGGTTCTGGAAATCGCCCGATGTGTGCAACTGCCGAAAAAGTACACGCGAAAAAATTTGCCGATTCGAATGGCGATATTACCCAGATAAGATCTCGATGCAAATGCATTGTTCTGTTTCAACCTTACAATGTATCAAAAGCGAATACACCCATGGAAATATGCTGTGCTTAAAATCTGGCAAAAAGACCTGCTTAAAGCTTCCTGTCCACTTTTAATTTGTTGGCTTAATTTTGGTCTTAAGTTGGCTTTCCTAATTTTCCGACACTACCCACATGCTATAATCTCTCAATTTTCTTAAGTATGATCAGCGCCACCAAGGGGGAAGAAATTGCACAAAAAGATGTCTATTGGCAAAATTGCCGCATGGCTGTAGCTTCGCCCTAATTTTCTTTAATTTTTTTAATGCTTCAATATGATTGCTCTGAAGTAGAACAAATCTACTCGTAATTCGTAAAATCTACTCTTAATTTCTATAATTTTGTGTCTTTAGAAAATTAAGAAAAAAAATAACTCCAACAATTACAAGTGGGTAGTTAGCATAAGTAGCATGGTTTGTGGAGCATGTTTGAAAAATTAAGTTGCATATGCCAATAACAACTTTTTAGATTTGTGTGACAGCTTTAACACTATATGCGTAGTGCATTATGGGATGGGAGAACTATAGAATAGGAGATTCTATAGGATTACAAAATCGAAGAGTGTCAAACCATGACGCTTTAAGTGCCGGAAAATCAACTTTTTGGGTAGCGATACGAAACTGAACAGTATATGGTGAAACATTTTTTATTAAATAATATTTTAGCATGTTGTGAAACACTGGAGTTTAATTAAGAAAACAGCATGGAGCACTTCGAGAAACAGTTGTAACGGATGGTATTTTTACAATACGCTCTAGTGCCATCACCAATATTAGTTCATAATACCATTTTAACTTGATAAAGGTGGGGCGAGTAAAACCTCTAAGAAATGCTTATTGTACATCATATGCATGCTATCGAATCCAAAAATTGGCTGAACATCATATTTGCGAGTTCGCAGCAATGGGAAATTGCATGAAAACAGAAATGTGCACGCCATACACTAGCTGTTACGGAAAATCTGATTTTGTCATCACTTGATTGTACACCACAAACAAGTACATTTTAACGATTTGTGCATAATCTTCGAAGTGACGGTGCCAACCTGGCACCCAACTTGATGGAAAGTGGAAGTGAACCTTTTACATGTACAAGTGTATGTCTGGTGCACAACGGTGGTCGAATTTGCCTCGAGTCAGATAAGCAGATGAAATATGCACCAAATTAATTGAACATGACTGCATACTCGCCAACTTGATACAATCAGTATGTATTATTTTATTTAAACATTGTGACCAGATATCAACAGGTGCCCTGCACGTAAAGGGTTACAGTTATACATTTTCAGATTTTCAGATTTCACAAGACTCATGCAGACATCGTGTCACCCTGTAGTTTTCCACCTTATAGCTTCGATGGCACTGTTCCACGTCAAATACAGTGCTGTATCGGGTTCAGTAATCTCATAAAAATATAGCAAAGTCGTCAAATATTCACCCCATTTAGATACGTGCATCATGTCCCCGCCCTGTTATACGTAGAAATAACTATCAGGTTGAACCTACGTTATGAAGCCGTACAGGGTGTTAACCCATTTGATTTTTAGAATCACTTCAGCACATAATGCAAGTATTTTTAGAATGTTTTCCAAAACTTTGCGTAATGTCAGATATTGGGTGGCAGGGTATCATAACCAGACACTGGATTGTTTGTGTCGAAGTAAAATACGCGCGCATGTGTATCTGCAGGGTTGTTTTCAAGTTGAAGGTAATTGTCTTCGAAGCCAACTTAATTGGGACTCAAATGTGTATTACAATTATTCAGTGTGATACGAAATCGCTATTAATACTAAACTTTTACAAAAAACAATTTGAATCAAGATTGGCTGTTGATTGACATTTTTCTTTATGACTTTCCCAATTATTTGAGGTCGAATCCTTACTTCCCAAGCAAACTTGTACTGTATATAGAGAATTATATCGCAGCACAATAAAATTTGTAAAATACGAAAGTTTAATTTAACGTTCGTTATGAACGTACTGTTTCGTAACAAATGAACTATTGCCCCTACTGAACTACCCTACTGAACGTTCAACTATAGAATAGCACTGGGGAATTGAAATGGACCAATAGAATAGCACTGGGGAATTGAAATGGACCAATAGAATAGCACTGGGGAATTGAAATGGACCAATAGAATATGAATGAGCTTGTTTGCGATTAATTTTGCCTGGCCATTCCCGCCCATTGTGCCAGCTATGCCTTCTCAAGCTTTCTTCGATGCTGAAGGGCCTAATCGATAAGCTGAATCGCTCTCACTGGTCATGGCTCAGTTCCTTTCTTTCGTTGAACGGACTATAGTAAAGCACAACGAAATCTTTGTTACAAAAATGAACGTTTGTGAGGAACTTTTTTTTACAATTTTTTACGAATTGTAACGAAGACCATAGATACGTTTAATTTCATTTCTGCGACTTTAATAAAAGTTTGTTATGGACGTGCAATTTCCTAACGAAAGTAATGCCCTACTACATGTACATGTAGATACTTAGCGATGCAAAATGAACGTTATTTCACGTTTATTAAAAGCACAAACGTTAACTTAAACTTTCGGTTATTTTTAATGTTAACCTACCGTTCATACTTTATCATACTTTATTTACAGTAGGGCTGTACTATCGTTAGGAAATAGCACGTCCATAAAAAACTAATTTAAAGCACAAAAATGAAATAAAACTTTCGTTTGTGCTGCTCAAAGTGTCTATTGAAGGCATGAATATGAAACCAAACTTTCGTTTTTTTAAATTAAGTTGTGCTGCGCTATCTACTGTATGTACATGACAACGATGAATTTATTTTATCAAAATTTCTTTTGTATTTTCTCAAAACAATCGCATTTTCCCTCCACAAATTGACCCTAGCAATGAGGAAACTGAGGAAAACAATGGGTCGATTGGATCCGATAAGTATATGCACCCTTCGATTGCATGTAAGATGTCGGAGGCCAGCCAGGTAAGGGCGACCTCGACCTTTGACCTCATTGGTCCTACGCCGAAGCTGGTCGCACGAGGGTGTGAGCTGTTTACTTTGACCCAGGTTTGTTTGCTGACCTTCGACTTGGGCTACAGAATGCGGCATTAATTAACGCTTATAGACGTTTGTGTTTCGGCTTGGTCATTCGGAGTACAGCAACGCGCAACGGTCGGTACGGTCCCTTGTCAAGGGAATTTTACTCTACATTGATCAAAATTAATACAAATTAATCTAAAGTGATATCGGCAAAAAGTGAAAATGGAGAAACGCATTCGAAGATTTCTGCAGGTTTTTCAACGCGTAGAATTGATGATCCACTTGCACTTTGACCTTGGTGAAATTCCGCAACTGGTGCTTCCGCCATTGAATCGACCTGTAAGTTTTCTTTCAAAGTATTTCAATGAACTTGGCTCGGTAGCGATAAGGTTATGTTGGGTAAGGCAGGAAATCCCAGCCTTCTGTAACTAGGATCGCCATTACGCAGCGTTTTTGTCGATAGCACTGTAGCCAGATTTGTCTCCGACAGTCTTGGAATGCCAAACGTAGAAGTGCAATTAGTTGCCTACTAAGTGTATATTTCTCGCCTCGGACAATGGAAGGGGGTCAGTAAATTGAAAGATCTAGACCTTTGCAAAAAAATGTTTCACTTCCGGACACCAGCCCAGAATGTTGCTGGCAAGTTTCAGGTTTGCTTGAATTGCGTCACTTTGTAAAGCAGCAGACAGACACTGAAAATACATGCAAGTCTGGCTTGTGTGTCATAGTCCAAGTGATCAACAGGCAGGTGGCCAACATGGGGAGGTGGTCAACTTTGGATGTTTCACTGCATAAAAAGTATTTTACATAGTTGTGCGACCACTAGAGGATTGGTGGAGAAAATGTACCACCATGAAGAGTTTACCACCTTGAACGTGGACATGTAACAGCAGATGAGCTCACAGTTGAGGTTTGCAAATACATTATTAAGTAGACACGGTTTTGAAGATGTCGCCAATGTCAACTTTCACCTGATGTGAGCTAACAGTTTGCAGTTACTCTCGAGAGTAATTAGTCTCGACCCTCAAATGGATACCACAGTCGCCCCTGAGGTTCTCTCAGCAGCAAAGTAATGACGTCAATAAAATGGCGGCCAACATGTATAACACATGTACCAGTTAAGGTGACTTACTGCGTAATTTAAATACAGAAACGTGGAATAATTGTAGAGGATATTTATTGCAATATGCACCGTAGTACAATTTGTACAAAAGTTCAAAATAACATTACCAAGCATACAACACGCGTGTTTTTATCAGTTTTGTTAAATAAATATTTTAATTGAGTGATGTAAATAAGGTTTTGTTTAGTCAAGCTTTGTAATGTGCATAAATACATGTAAGGTATCATTGTGAATGTTGGTGTTTGAAAGATTCAGTTAATATCCAGAAGGGGCTTTAGGAGACACAGATATTTTACAATGAGGTGTTTTACAGTGATGACAATGACTTGGAACATTCTGGAAAAAAAAGCAGACATCGTTAAAAAAAAGTGCATAAAAATAGCAAGTGTACAATGTATGCTTGGGAGAAATTGCATAGGGCAACTATATAATCTGCATATATAGTTGTAGATTTTAAAGTGTCACATAAGATAAAGCAATGCTCTAATGTGGTTTTCTAACATGATCAATGAACCCTTTATGAGACGTTTCCAACTAATCCAACATTTATAATCATGTGATAGTTCAAGAATCTATAGAAATATTTATATAAAATCCTGAATCTCTTAAGCTTCAGAATCTTGCCCAACGCAAATGTCTACTTTTGGAGAAATGAAGAAATATAGTAGTCTCAGGTTAAGACTGGACTTTTTCACTACCTCTATCGGCATTTAGAGCAGATTTGCTACTTGAAGACTGCTGGATAAGAATAGTTCTAAAAATGTGTGTTGTATAGTCGTCTCAAATGGAGAATGTGCAAAGAAATTTTAAATGGACCAATAGGGTTGGGACTTAATTTTGTCAGGCCATTTCCACTGCCATTTCCAGTTGCCTTGTATATTTTTCATTTGAGACGACTATAGTTCTTCATATGTTAAAATACCATTGGGTAAGTAACCATTGGGTGTTTCAATTTATAAATTCAACATAATTTAACACTTACCTAGAACATGACCACAAATAATATTCGCTCCAAAACATTGTGAGTGTGCAACGAAATAGCCGCCACCTGAGGGAATTTATGGTATCCTAAGTAGAATAATTTTAAAATTAGCATGAAAATACGAGCTTAAAAAGTTAAGAGGCGTGGCAACATCATACATGTAACTTCATTCCATAGGTTTTCTCCTTCCCAAAAGAGGGCTTCAAAATGAGCCAATGCCAATTCAAAGGGGGACGGCAAAATTTTTTTGGAGCTGAATTACAAAGAACCCTGTAGGCAATTGGTTTTTTTTAAATATAGTCAAAACTTGTGGATTTAAAGTACTAAAATTGATAATATAACTCCGCTCAAAATCCTTTGGGCAACACAGCCCCAGTAAGTATTTCAAGAGCGATAAGATGTGTTGGAGCCCCAAATAGTCAACATGTACAGTATGGGCGCCGAGATTTTGTGTGAAATACTTCGTCTGACATGTGACGTAACACGGTTTCGTTACGTCTACGTTTAACGTGGACCTCAATGCATGTTCTTGCTTACCTATTTAGGTGCGTTGGTACCTACATCCCTAGTAGCCAAAAAGTGTTGGCTCAACATTGGGCTCTGGTTGGACCAACATTGGTGGGCAACATTGTTGCATTATACCAAATGTCTCGCTGGCGGGCCTGGCCCAATATTGGGCCTTGGTTGATAAATTGTTTAAAAATTTCGCAATTTAAAAATAAATCTGTTAATTAAACCACCATTTTGTTTGCCTTAGGAGGTGACATCGTATGTGGGCGATATCCCATGCTACTTAAACACACACTATTAATTCTCAAATAAAGTACTTACATGTACATTGGTGAGGTTTGATCCTAATTGGCTCACGATTTCTATGGCATCCCAAGCAGGCACTCATCACTCTGCTACCATTCTAAAGATACTTGGGCATGTTAATTTTCGATCTTATTTCCTAACTATCAAAAGCATCGAATTTGTGTTGGTCAACATCAGGTTTTCGAACACTTAATTCTGATGCCCTGGTGCTTGCTGTATGCATGCCTGGGGCCGCAATGCTGTCATTGGAAATCAATGGCACGATCCCCTTTCGGCCATTTAATTTCCTCTCCGGTGGTGATGGCCAGGTCCTCACTGCGCATGCGTCCTCATCACGCTCCATCGGTATCCCGCAGATTCGTGCAAATTAACTTTCGGCAAATATGTCGTAGCTGAAGTCGAGCACGCACCCTCAACTTTTCAAGGGCTATTTTTCGTAAAACGTTCATTAGGTATCACGCCGACTGGTGATGTACCCGAAACGCATTACTGCGTTCCACCGATGGAGCGTATCGCTGAAAGGTTAAAATTGGTTGTAATTGGGTTGCATTGCCTGTTAACATCTTAGCGAGACAAATCATTAAAATCTCGCGTGACAACCTTTCTGGCAAAAGCTTTTAGACGCGCGCATTGTTCCAATCAGTCTGAGTAGACATTAAGTGGTTAGCCTTGTGTCCAAATTGTAGCAGGGTGGGAGGGTGGAGGGCAGTCGGGGACACCTGGCAGGAGACACTACCTTGTCGCTTCCCAGTTCAACTGGTATCGAACTCGGAAATCAACGAGGGCATGCTGGGTGTCGACGATACCATCTGAACGCTCACGTCCCACGAAATCGAAAAAAAAATTTAAAAAAAACTGGATCGCTTTGATTCTTTTCTCGGACCCATCGTCGGGGCACCAGACTGACCGTCTTGTAGGGTTTTCTTGGGACCCAATGAATCCAAAATCGAAAATCCATGAAGTTTTTTATATGTTCCATTTTTCGTCCTTTTCCACCAGTCACGTGTCCGCCATTCCACCAGTCAGTACTGCAGTACTGACTGCGCAACAAGGAGGGAAAATGTTCAGTATTACCAGTCAAGTGGGGATTAGTATATACATGTAGATCAGACTGATGTAGATACTGTATATACAACGTTAATTTATAAGACCCAGACTGCATATACACTGTAAGCCGTAAAAGTACAAATGCAGTTTTTGTGTGGTACAAATGTACATTTGCACCCCATATATCATATACATGTATGTACCCAAAGGGATGAAATGATTTAAATATTTGTA
>JAQFYZ010004288.1:0-11356 GCA_034695085.1 Cylindroiulus punctatus | reverse complement strand
CCATTGCATTTGAGGCTTTTATCCTACTCTCGCGGCCATGAAAGTGTCTGACTGCAGCGCCACCAGTGGCGTTGCACACTCCCAATACTATAGTCGTCTCGGCAAAAGAACAAAAAAATGTATAGCCAACCAGAGAGATTTGGCTTATCGATGTACTGTTTCAGCGGTAAAAGGAAAATTGCTGCCATGCTCTATAGATATGACAGGATGGACGAATCGAAAACAGGAAATTGCATCCTATTGGACATTTTTTCGTTCTTTTGCATGGACTACTATAGATTCTAGTAGTAAAATTACTACATGTATTATAGAACCGTGTCACGACTTGTCCACACAAATCCAGACAAAGAAGCTGTGTCTTTGTCTGACATTTCCTCGAGAACGCTTTCAATAGATTTCAAATCCATAATTAAAGCAAAGCATACTTCTTTCCAATAGCGGTCCTCTTGCAATTTCTGTCTAATTTTGGAGTCAATTTTTTCTTATTATTCTCTTTAAGTTTATAGAAAATTAGGAAAAAATAACGAGCAGAGCTATCATCGACTGTAGACCAATCATATCGCAGCATTTAAAAAAATTGGGGTGAAGCTACAGCCAGTATTGCATGTTTACAGGCGGACTTTCCTGCGGCGCTCTTATCAATAGACATCTTTTCGTCAATTTCTTCTCCTTTGGCGGCGCTAATCCTACTTAAGAATTAAGGGATGGCATGTGGGTAGGGTCGTAACATATAGTCAAAAAATTACAAGTGTGTACTGGGAGTGTGCAGCTAAAGGGTCGCCATCTAGTGACAGTCGAGAAATTCGAGCTTGTGGCGAAAAATTAAGCAGATAATCATCATTGGGTACCACAGCCAAATTGTTCGATTGCACTGTACGACGCTACCGGAAGCATTTTGCAATGTAAATATTCTGAAATTTATATTATTTGTCGGGGTTAGCGCGAACGCAGACCCCACTACCATAAATTACGCATCCGAGTTATCCACATTTGGGATAATCGCAAGGGTCAACACACACGAAGTGCAATGTGTGGTCTCGCCCTGGGAGAACGTCCTCAGTGATCAACGTTAACCCCTATGCCAGGTAAGTATGCTTAAGCTCGGACATGCGACAGAGGTCGTAGATGTGCACGCGGCACGGACCTATGGGGACGGTCAACTTCAAACTCGATTTAAAATTTAACTACAACGTAAACATCTCCGAAAACACGCGTAGTTCTCTTTCCACAAACGTTCAGCAATTATAGTTAAGGATTCATCGCGAAACCACAGCGCATTTAGCGTTTAATTGCCCTTATTAGAGCCAGCTGGCAATCCGGTGCGTTCGAAGAAGGTGGCGCCCTCTAGCGCAGCCACGAATTAAAAGAGGGGGATTTTCAAAACGAGGGGAATTTCATCTTTGGCCAAGATCGCATCTAGCACACCCTCGGGACAGGTATTCGTGCCTCTGGGCATGTTCCAATAACTGTACGTTAGGATACTAGAATCCCACATGGGTCTAGTACCCATGTAATTATTGTAATCATATGCGATCCAAGTCAATCGTCATTTTGCATGTTGTGCGGTCTCAATTTTTACTTGGTTACAAATAGTTCCACAAAGGCAGGACTTCAAATTAAAACAGCGAGGGTCAACATTAATTAGCGTCTGTCGTGCAGCGGTAATGATCCGCTGAGGCGGAAGTTGACACAGCGGCTGAGTGGGCTGGGGTCAACAGAGTCAACAGTTAAATGGGATAATGGAGATTGATATATCAATCTGAGGGAGGAAGGGGCAGTGATGATGGCGCCCCAACTCTGCTACTGCTAATCGAGATTCTTGGCAACATCGTGTAGCGGCTGTATCCACATAACGACCTCGACACCAGGGGGCGTTTTCGATTACACTTTCCAGAAATGGAGTTATCGGTTGCCATCGAAATTTGAATGAAGGAAACCCGAATAAAAAGAATGGAACTGGTTACTAAAGTATGTCCCTTATGAAATTTCCAACTTGAAAACTAATTTAAATGTTGTGTGTTCTCTTATGAAAATGCTTACTTCAGGGTGGTCAGGTAAATTATTGAACTGATTACCAAAGAATGCTCTTTCCCTTTTGAAATTGTCAATTAAAAACACAAAAAAACACTAATTGTTTGGCATATAATTTTTTTTTAAATTTTCATTGGCCAGGGTAATTGTTTTAAAACCTGGAAAGGTTCTGGAAGTTGAAAATTTCTTCACTGATCTCAAGTGGCTTGGACTTTTCACATGAGTTTTTAAACCCAAGCTACCAACAATTCACAAAATATCAAGTTTTTATAATTTCTGAACTCAGAACTTTGGGTATGTTTGTTGCCAAATTTTCGAATGAGTTGACGCACTATTGATAAAGTCATCGTAACTGCTGAAAACGAAAAACATGTCATTTCCATGTTTGACATGTAAAGCACTGTTGATTAAGTCATCGTAACTGCTGAAAACGGAAAACATGTCATTTACATGTTTGACATGTAAAGCACTACGACACAACGTAGTGTGTCCGTGTTCGTTGTGTAAACACAAAGAAAAATCCGCATGAAAAGCATTTTTCATACGTCCATATGTCTTATATGATCGCCCCCATCGCGGTCAGAACGCATCAGGAATGTGCCATGACGTCATGTTCAATGACCTAAACCTCCCCCTACCACCCCCTACAATGGAACTCGCTGCCATAACTAAAACAATATATTTATTTAAAATTTATCCCGCCGCGATACGATTAGCGAAATTCGACCAATCAGAGCCCATGTGCCGTCATAGATATTTCACGGCATGGATCAAAGTCCATAAGTTAAATCGCCGTTATTTCTGAAATTAATTGGTCAGCGCCGCTTGTTGGCAGCACATATCGGCTGACAAAGAGTAGGCTTAAGGAAATCCATCAAAAGAAAGTTGTTAAGTTTAGGTTTTGTACGCTACGAGCCACCGTAAGGATCAATATTTGACATCTTGTTCCTGTTGAGGAGGCAAGTCAACCATGCCTGTCGTCATCTCACATAATTACTCATAGAAATTTGTATTAAAACTTTATGAACTTTTGGTTTGGTCATCCACAAATGTAGGCCTCAACTTTTGTAACGGAAGTGAACTTTTGCTGGATTTTTTTTTTAAATTATTTTTTTAAACTTTTGTAGTCTTCCATTACACAGAGTCCCTATTATGCAAGTCATCTCAAAATTCTGAAAAAATTCAAATTTTAAGGCGAACGAAACTAATCATGAAACGCCCTGTAAACAGCTGATCTGCTCTGCAGCGCCCCCTACTTCAGCTTCCGGATCGCACTACTAGATGGCGCCACTTGCCCGTCACTTATCCCTAATTGAGGGGGCACTGTGGTGGTTTAGGGGTTGTGGATGTACGAAATTGAAATTGAGCATAAAATTAATTAAGTTCGTCACGAAATACAGTAGCGGGGGCATTCCTGGTGGGGGAGAGCCATCAAATCCATATGGCGAGCAACGGCGCTCTCGAGTGTTCTCAACGGGCGGGGACCCCTATCGAATTCTAGGGGAAGGAAACTGGTGTTTATAAACCCAAATTAATTCAATTCGATTAATTTGTAGTCGCTTCCGCCACTTAAAAACTGGATTCAATGTGCACACATCGCCAACATCTGCGAATATATTAGCGGGATCCACGGCCGTTATCTAGTCGAAAAGTTCGGAAAAGACACATTAATTGCAGGGAAAAAGTGGGAAAAAGCAAAGTCTGCACTGATAATTTTTTTTGTGAATTTAAACTTGTATACTGGGGACGTTCTCAAATTATGCTACTGAATTTTCATAACTTTTACACAGCATTCATCTGTTTCGTTGTCATTTCAGACCCCACCCTTGTAACAGAAAGAAAATTTCCAATTAAGAAAAATGTTATTGGGTGTCAGTCACAAGAACATTTTCAATAGAAAACAGAAATGGGCGAGTGTTAAATGACACATTAAAAACACTGTTTGGCGAAGCAACACTGATGACATCATCATTTGGCCAACCACTGCATATACCGAAGTTTTGTATATATCAACAAATACCGAACAGATATGGTAAGTTGTTATTATCGTTATTATTTTGCAAAAATGACGAAAACCTATATTTTCAATCCCATGGGACATAGTTATGTTGTGCCCAAACTTGGGACCTCCACAGAAACTGCGATGGAAGTTACTCAAAATCTCAGTATATTGTAAAAACGCTGGTTAGCATGCACACACATTGTATGTCGTTTTTGTAATGGTACAGTAGCGTAAATGCAGTATGTCCAACTGTTGGATGCATATGTGATTGGAAATAAGGTAAGTTCAAATGAATATACAGGCACTGAGTTTTTTAACAATAATTATTGATATGATCAGGGTTCAACAATCAGGAACAATCTTTATAAGGTGTGATTATGAACAAGCCAAAAAAGTGGACATACGATAGATGTGCATTGTAACCATCGATGTAGTACTAATTATAATTATGCTTCTTCGAGCAGTCCTTTAATTGTAACAATTTATTTTCAATTTTCCGTATTATAGTTTTTATATTGTAATGTAATTATTATAAAATGTGCTTTTCAAAGTGTAATGTAATTTAACTAATACCAATGGTCATCGACTATAACACGTGACACCCTCTCAGAGTCCAGAACAAAATCAGTCTCACAAATTGCTTCATCGCCATGCATAGGTGGCGCCACCACCGGAACAAATGGACAGACGTGCTCGCGGATTTGCCATCAAAGATTCGTAATTTAGAACACTTTTTCCGACATTTTTTAAGTCGACGAATGCTCCAAGGTTCGCCCAAGAATATTAATAATCATGGAAAAAAATATAAAAAACGTGGATATTATTAATGGCGGCTGGCGCGTGCGTTTAATGATGAAAAATTCCTCATCCATCATTTGACTGATATAAAAATATTTCATAATAGGAAATTTTATTTAATATAAGATCCCAAATTGGCGTCTAAGATTTTGAAGTTCGCCATTAAATCGCTCGCAAGGTGGCAGGACCTTTGAGACCCTGCCTTTTTACGATGGATACAACCCAATTCCGCAGCCATTCGAAACCCTCCCTGAATATTAAATATTAACCAAATGATCACAACTGGAGATTTCAAATTGCGAAACGATGCAAGAACGGCATATTCTATATCAATAACCGTGTTGGAATGAAAGGCGAAAGATAAAGCACTTTCCCACAAGGTCCCCGGATGTCACTAAAGAGGCCTTTAATAAAGTGGAGGAAAGCATTGGGGGCCTTATTTTAAACAACTTCAGAAATTCAATTCATTCAAGACCTTTCTTGTTCACAATTTTTATATATTAATATGTTCCTTCCATACAATACCCACAAATTAATCAGAAAAAATGACATTAATGTATAGAATTTTAAATATTATTTATTAATTGTAATTTTTAGCAAATAGCTGAAACAATTTAACGTTATGCTCTTTACACATCGACTTAATATGGCAAGGAATGGAGAATTTTCATAATAGTTTTGGCTGTACCACGGATTAAACACTGCCCTAGCTGCCATATGCACTATGAGAAAGTGAGCTTCTCCTAAGGGCTCGTAGGATGGCAGTAATTGACTGGCGCATGTGTAGCTAAACAAAATTTACCCTTAATTGCTTTAAGTTTGGGTAAGTTAAAGCAACTGCGATAAAATTAGGACAGGTGACATTGTTAAACATGAATACCAGACAACTAGTGTTGAAAAATATGCGTTAATTACTATAATATACTCAAATGCATGTATGTACAGAAATAATGTATTTAAAGAATTTTTTTCAACGACTAAAATTATTTTTTTATAAATATTAGAAATTTAAGAATATTATGTATAAACTATTATTTAAGCGCTATCATTGGCGCTGACTGAATGACGTAACACCCTTTAGTGACGTGACAAATGCGAATGAAATGTCCGAAGTATAAAGTGTAAGAATTAATTATTTGCAACATTTCAATGACCATTTATGATTTCTAAAATCCATGCAAATTCCCTATTATGAGATAAGTTATTATTTAAAAAATTTAAACCAAAACAGCATTTTGATTTGTCTGGCCCAAACCGGCAGAAAATGACTGTCAGCCTAGGAGCTGTTAGGAAAAGCCCGTATTCTCATAGTGTCTATGCTGGGCTTAGCAGCAGCAGGGCAAACTCCGAAGTGTAGCCTTTGAAAAATAATTGTTACGCAAACTTTTGGTTTTCAAATCAATTTGCAGTAAATAAGCTAATCAACCTTTAATTTTAATTTTGTACCGATGCACGATGTTATGTATCGATCTTAATTAAGTCTTTCCAATCTTTGCTCAATTAAAGGTTCAAATTTGTACAATTTGTTCATTGAAAGGAAGACTTATCTAAGATCCAGATCCAGTTGTCTGAGCATATTAAATGTCTTTAATAAGCAGATATTTCTTTGGCTCCTCCCCATCTTCAGAAATTCTATCGTTGATGACAGAACTTATTATTTCCACCGTTTGCAATTACATTTTCCAAAAATATTCCGCGCATCTTGTTATGTTCAAGTTTCATCCAACGTTCCAATCTTGTCATAATTTTCCATAATACCCTCATTATGTTTTAACCCTATGTTTCAACCCATTCCAAATGCGAGGGGGGCCCTCTCATCCGTCCCCCAGAGAGACTACAGACAATTGAAATTCCTGCGCCATTTTTAAAAATTCCTCCTTTCATAATAAGCAAGTTAATGACTGATTCAAACTCCTTTAACATGAATAATGAGCGCATTTATTAATTTAATTCCCTCATTCTTGCCATGCATGTATTAATGTAGATGATGCAAAGTAATATGCACATTGTAAGCGAGGGGCCAGCGGGTGGACCCCCACCCCCAAAATATATTAATGCCATTATGGATATTAAGAGCAATAATAAATAAGCATTTTTCAAATTTAGCTCGTTGCAAATGCGTGTTGCACTGAAGGAGAACAGAAAATATGCGATCGATGTAAGCCATATACTTGACTGGGTAAACAGTAAAAGGTGGGCTGGCAGCCCAAGGGCTACGCAGGCCCTACACAACCTTAACATGCCCCAAGTTTTAACCTACATGCACAAGTTTCATATATACAGCAATCGACATGACGAAATTGCAAGTGAAAAGTTTTCCCAGAATTTTTAAATTTGCCTTTCCAGCTCATGTTTCCAATAACCATGTTCTTGACATTGAAGTCTTGGCCAAAGTTTGCTAAAAAAAATTCCATATTCACTAACGTGAATGACTATATCACTTCTAGTGAATGTTAAAATTTAAAAGTATTTAAAATACAGTATTACATTCCTTACACTATTGGAAAACTTTGCTTAAATTAACTCCATGACAAATTTAATTCTAAATACACATGCAAGCAATACTGATTATGTCAAGTGTGTCATTAGCGTGTCATGTACAGTGTATGGTGCAAGTTTGTGACGTAGTAGAAACACAAAGTGATGGAACGGGAGGTCAGCCAATCAGAGAGATGTGGCTTGTCGATTAGCACTTCCATGTCCAATGATTGTACCGACTAGGTCAAATTGATCGCCAATAAGCGATTGGCCCCTATTGGTTGGCCGATTTGACCCAGTTCCATCAGTTGTATTTTTACAATACCTAACATAACTTTATAATGCGTCTATTGTCAAGGTTACTAGCAGACAAAAGTTAACTATAGCATGTGGTCTTCTGTGATGGCTAAACCTATAGAGTGGGGTTCATACATCCGACAGTGGAGTTTTCAGCTCATTGAAACCTGCCCCAGAGATTCTCCCAGAGGCCATGATAACTTAAATGCTACATATAATTTCAGTCTGAGGCACTTGAGCCCATTTGAAATGGGCAAACCATAACTGACCATAACTAAATAAATTGGCTAAATTGTAGAATTTTAGGTCATAGATCACAGGATATTAATGGATGACCATCATCAGTATGTCCCTAGTGTCAAGTTGACCAAGTTTGGTCTAAATCAGTTGTGTATACAATGTAGTTTCCAAGATACTCTTCCTTTGTGAGTTGGGTACATCTGCATTTGCCTGCATTGGTTACTGTTCTAAAGGTTAAGATTTACCTCCATATGTGATATAACTACTGGTAATGATTACTTTGCCAAATCAGGAAACATGACATCACAACTCGACCCATTTCAAATATTCTATGATTTGACGCGATATTCAAGCAACTATCTGAGATTCTTTGCTCAAACAACCCCCTTACTGGATAGCAGTTAAGTCCCCTAAGCATGCTTAAGATAAGTAAAACGTTTGCTGGTATGGCTTCATATAGTTCCATAATATCCTTTTAAAAGAAGTGAAGTGTGCAGTTTCAGGCCACCAGTACCCCCTTCCCCCTACAAGGAAGTCACCTGGACCCAGTCCAAAGATCTCACAAATCATTCAATCAGTATAATATTTTCAATCAGAGAACGGACTGTGACGTATGTCCTTGACCAATAGGATGCAATCGCCTGTTTGGGATTGATCCATCCAAGCCGTGCGCATCAGCTCCACCTAGCGGAGGCTGGTTGGAGGGAGGAGCCTAAGCTGGTGCGAGTCAGCTTTTAGCTAGAGGGTGCAGGGTCACACATGCGGCTTATTAGCTCGTTCTCGAGCCCTGCATTGGGAAGGAGGACATATAAATCAAATCAGATGGAAACGGCCGTTATGATTATAACGGCGACTCGAGCTAATATGTGCTAATATGTTGCAGTGGACGTCCACAGCGTGTTGGATTTTCATGTACAGCAGGTGGGTTATTGACTTTATGGGTATTAATTCTAAGGAATCGTTCGCTTCTGTACGTAGTGTTTGGCAGCCATTTTTCCTTTGCCCTGTAAATCCTACAATAACTGATGGATGGCGACCAGGCCACGCCCCCAGTTTGTTCTTTGATTGAACAATACTATAGTAGCATGGGTGGTGTGAACAAAGGGCAGTGACGTTATCAGCGTGAGCTTATGATTTCCACTTCATGGGAACATGGCCGTCTATGCATTTTCAGTAGGCGCCACCTTGCGTCACAATCTTTGGTGTCCTTCAAGGGGTTAAAACTGTATTTCTCTCTATTTTAATATATTCTCCTCTATTCACATGCACATATCAAACCCTGCTCTTAATATGGGCACCAGCTAAATGCCAGAAATATTTCCAAATTGAAATAGATGGTGCAATAAAGCATTCGGCAACTGGCAACCTAATGTCGTGTGGCTATAGGTAGCGAGGGAAGGCTGCATGCGAAACGAGCTCAGAAATGCATATTAAGTGGGTGACTGTGCATCATTTGACACTTCATAAAACTCTGGCATTCGCCCCCATGCATCTATCACGCTGGGGGATATTGCCTACATGTACATTATGGGCGATTAGAATCGACCAAAACAAATTAAGGGGAAAAGAGGGCCTCCCTGCACATCCCCTTTCTCCAAACCCCAGCCCATACTGCTAATGTTAAAGGAGGCAATTTGTGCCTGGGTTAAAAGTACGATGGGGACATTATGGGGCAGGACACATAAGTGGCGCATAAAATCGGGTCCTAATGGCATTATACATGTATACCATGATCAGTGCATCGCTATAACGCTAAAACCAGAAAGTATCTTATTGATACAGGCGTAAAGATAGCCGATATTTTTACGGAATGATGGGAATATTATATGGTACTACCGATTACCCCTGCTATAAATGAGCGCAAAATATGCATATTTTTAGTTCAGTTCAATTCAACCTTACTTAAACTTATCTAGGGTACAATAATGACACCTATACCAGTTGCTGCAATTTACCCTGTTTGTATTTTTTGTATTTATCAAAAAATGTACTTCATTTATTTGGCTGCCCATCCACCAGGCACTCACTGTCAATATATGGGCCGTTAGGAGAAGCCCACTATATAAAGGTCTAAGGCAGAGCAGGGCACACTCTGTACGTGCATCCCAAACATATTTTTTCATACAAAACGTTGCATTATTTTTGTAAGGTGGTGATCAAGTATTATTTAATCATATCAGTAATGACTAATGATGAGGGCAAGGAAGAGGTTTAAAATTTGTGATAAAATCCATCAGTTTTCATCCCATATTGCAGACAACATCTATACAGCGTGTTTATTGATTTTTTTAAAAACTATTATGCGACTAAAATCTACCAACTGTGAAAAGAAATGGCTTAATTCGACATTTTATTCGATCAATGATGATTGATACTATCACTTCGGGGACGTTCAAGCATTCTACTCACTACTGAGATTTTCAAGCCCCCTCCCATTATCGACTTGGGTGGCATATCTCAACTCCACATTCCTAAGCAATATCACTTATTATTGAAAACGGCTGAAATGCCCCTTAATAACCTCGCTATAAGCGCCTTAAGTCAGTTTACAGCTTATGGGTACCTTAAGGATCGACGTGTCGCTAATAAATACATAAGGACCAGAAACCTCGATAGTACTCATCGTAAACGTCATTATTGCAGTAAAAATAACTGGGTATCATCTCGGTTTCACAACAACACATGAATGATTTGCCAGCTGTTGCGACATCGTTAAAAACGACCATTTTTATAATTAAACGACGATTAAATTTAATTGTGAAAATGAAGCTGCCCCTTGTACGTTACACATAATAGCAATCAGTGTTTGCCCATGTTCAGGGGCATTTTTCAGGTGGCAAAATGGTGGTATGAAATGACGTCAAATTTGTAATAAAACGAAGGCAATTTATCATGAAAATGCACGTCAATTGACAATTGATACAAGACGATATGCTGTTCCTTGAATAGATTATAACTTCAAAATTTGTTTGAGCATATAGAATGGTTTGATGCATGGCAGAAGTTGTTACTTCCGCTAAGACCTACATGTATTTGCTTATACAAACGTGAATAAATTCGGGGAAAAATCATAACTAGCAGTTCTTGTTTATTAGCGTAAATCAACCCATTTAAAACAGATATTTAATGCGAAAATTCAAAAATGGATTACGTGAATATTAAAAATTTGTTATTTTCGAATGCATTTCGCAATTGCCATATTTATTTTTGCGAATTATTATTCGGTATAAGATGGCATGTTCTATAGGTGGTCCATTATGTTCATAGCAGGACAAAAAAGACATCCTTTGTAGACATGTTTTAAAATAGGTCCTTAGTTTGAACAAAAATTATCCAAAAATAGCACCCACTTTGGACATACAGTAATAATGTCCTGACGGAAAAGGATACACGTGCAATCAACATACATGTATGTACCCATTGAGTGTGTGTATGGGAGTGTGCAACGCCACTGGTGGCGCTGCAGTCAGCCACTTCCATGGCCGCGAGAGTAGGATAAAAGCCTCAAAT